>SDWI01002602.1:18082-32448 GCA_009193005.1 Lamellibrachia luymesi
TGTGTGTGTGTGTGTGTGTGTGTGTGTGTGTGTGTGTGTGTGTGTGTGTGTGTGTGTGTGTGTGTGTGTGTGTGTGTGTGTGTGTGTGTGTGTGTGTGTGTGTGTGTGTGTGTGTGGCGTGCGTCCGTGCTATGTGTGCATGTTCTACCTGTGTCGAATGTCCACCACAAATCGTGCTCTCGTAGATACATCGTCTCTCGAAGTTTGTTTCGCGGAACTGTCTCCAGTCGAATCTCCAGCGAGCGTCCATCAACGCGAGACGCAGGTCGCACGGACACACCAACGTCATCCACCAGTTGTGGCGAACGAGACGTATCTGATCTGTTTTTATCTCACTTGCAACCCAATTGTAGCACTTCTGCTCGTAGTTGACTTCATGCATTCCTGACGCTACACGGAACATGTATCGGCCACGATCACCTGCATCAACATAAAAAGCCAACTGTCACAACTATTCATTTTACCAATAGCGTCATTTTCAATCAAACGTATATGGGTTGTCCTAAAGGATGGGGTGAACATATATTGTCTTCCAATTGGAAATAAGTACCTATTTGTCAGGTTTTAACACAACTAAATCGTCATATAATGTGCTAATTATGCTTTGTTTTATAGTAGAACAAAACATAGCCGCTATACAAATATTACCTGTGTTGCCGAGCCTTGTGTGCAAACGGAACGCCGTTGATTTCATGGACGGCGCTAACTGCAGCGATTTCTCCTCGGTGTATTTGTACGACAAATATCCTATCATACTCCGTCGTACGATACACTCATTGTTCCAACCCATGTCCTTATACACGTACATTATGTACGTTTGATACCGCGAAGGATCGTAGGCGATGACCAATTGGAACGTGTTTGGCTGCAGAGAGAAACCGTAAATATTACTTAAACACCGACAGTATTTGCAGATGATGCTACAAGCAATTGCCATCAATTATCTTTTCCAGTGAATTCATCTGCTTGGTCTTCGTATTATTATTACACAAAACTGTACGCGGATATCTTATATGCTGTATATAGCAAGAGTTACAAATAAAACAGAGTTACTAGAAGATACCATGACATCATCCTACCAGGACGTCAATCGCAATGATGATGCCAGTTTGTTAGATGGTAACATTCCGTACAGGTAATTTAAACGTTAGGATATTTTAAAAGTAACTGTAATGTTATAAGACGATAACAGTCTGATGACTATGGCAATAGGTAACATCAATGAGAGAACAACAACTACTGAGATGATTATAATTATGTTGATTGTTATTGCAATAAGGTAGAGAACCGTATTAATTACTACTATAATTATAATTATTATATAATAATTGTCTATATAAGTTCACCGTTTCCTGACGTACACCCGAATCATTGTCCTACTCACCCGATCGTTCGACGGTGTGTAGTACATACGAGGGATCATTCGACTCCACGTGATCACCATTACCCACGTGATGTCAGTCACGGACACACCACCATTCGCGATGACGTCATCATTGGCATGGTCAATAGCATGCTACGAACAAAGAAACATTTTGAATATTTTGTCAATAATTCACAAAGCTCATTCTGAAATATTATTTAAGTTTCGGAAGTCACTACAAATGGATTTTTATATTAATGGGACCGGTGATCTTGCGGTTAGAGCGCCGAACTGTCAATGAAGAGGAAAGGGGTTCGAGTCAGCCTACTGCCGTTTCGAAACTTGGGCAATGTTTTCACACCACTTTGCCTGTCTTTCGGAAGAGACAATAAAAGCCATTGGTCCCTTCAACGTAGTGCTTCTGTCGGGGGGGGGGGGATTAAGATAGCTCACACCGTGAGTAAATATGTACCCTGTCAGACTCACTAATTCTAATGCTACAACATCTCCAGCAAGTTGAAGGTGGTAGTTAATTACATAAGAAGAACAACAACAAAACGAATAATTGCGGTACCTAATAATTGCATATCTCATTAAACATATAGAAATCAGCGTTTTCATGAAACAACCAACATAAAACATTATAGGTTTAGTATACACATAAAACGAATATGAATACATTTGTCGCCCAATGTAACTATGTAGAAAATAAATGTTTTTGTACGCTCACAGACCTTCACTCGAGCCTCGTCAATATCTGTTGAGCCTGGTTTCATCAGATCGTAGATGTGATAGTAGACGTTCCCATGAATGGCATCGTTGTCCGTCCACAGAGGCGCCAACATGGCGAATCCTTGCTTCCTGGCAATACTCCGCTTGGTGTCGTTCAACATCTGCTTGGAGAGCTGGTTCGGGTAACGACTATCGAAGGTCAACCCAAACGTGACGTAGCCGTTCTTGTATATCTACACACAGAATATACACTAATTAAAATGTCCAATGTAAAAGCGCATAGATATCCAAACATACCGAACCAGCGAATATACTGTAATGCACTTTGACCGAGTTAAATGCAAAGCGCACCACTCTCTATTTCGACAGATCCAAGTATTAGTGTCGCTTTCTTCCAATAAACCGATGTAAAATTATGCCAAACCAATTTGGCCGCATTCAATATTAGGAGACTCAGCACGCCAAGTAAATAATGCCAATTTAATTTGTTTAACAGCTTTAAGCAGTCCTATTGCATTAGAACGTTAACTAATCCAATATATGAAACAGCAGTTTAGGTTTCACTTATGTAATTATTGCAATAATCTAATGTGTTATTGATTCAAACAGACGAAGATATAGCATACGTTATTTGGTACTTCCAATGACACAATAAGTTCGAGGCAACGCGCACCCTCTGCGTGGGTTAAATAACACCCTCGGTGCGGTTTGCCCCGAATATAAATACATTGTGGTTGTTTTATAAATTAATAATTTTAATGCATTTTCTCGATTATTTGTGGTTACGTAAACATTGATTATTGACAGATTTGCCACACTGATAAGTATATATGTAGCTTCGTCTGCTCCTTCGCGCCAAAACCGTTTATCCGCGACATCGGTTTTGTATTTGATGATACAATGTCAATGGCGGCGCAGATACGCCGTGTCTGCCAGGTGGCATACTGTCACATTCGCGGCATCGCAACGATCAGGAAATGCCTGTCCACCACTGCTTGCAGAGTATTAGAGTATTTACTTAAAGATAGTCGTGTTACGTGAACCCCACACTTGCCGTGTGCATCTTACGTCAGCGACAACAACCAATCAGTCTATCTGACTCAATCGAAAGATCACTTGCCTTCAGGCGCCTATGCCGGCCATTGAAGATCTGGACGTTCGGAATCTGTATAAAATCGGATGCGCAAGTTTTGCCGTTCGCTTTGCAGTACAAACCAGCGTCGTGAACACTTTTGTCGCCTTGGGAATGTCCGTATTGATAGTATTTGTATCTAATAGCTGCAAATAAATTAATATTATACTTTCAAAATAATATAGATACATATGAAACACGTTGTAAACCGACCGTTGTATGCCTACCAAGACGAGTTTTGCATAACACAGGAATTACACCACCCTCTACTTAATGATATTGATATAATATGTGTAAATAGTACAAAGTTGGGTGCACTCATTAGTCCGTCGTGTTACCAGTGTATCCGTCGTGCTACCAGCGTATCCGTCCTGTTAGCAGTGTATCCGCCGTGTTACCAGTGTATCCGTTGTTTTACCAGTGTATCCGTTGTGTTACCAGTCTATCTGTCGTGTTCCCAATGTATCCGTCGTGTTATCAATGTATCCGTCGTGTTACCAGTCTATTCGTTGTGTTACCAGTGCATCCGTCGTGTTACCAGTGTATCCGTCGTGTTACCAATGTATCCGTCGTGTTACCAGAGTATCTGCCGTGTTACCAGTGTATCCGTTGTGTTACCAGTCTATCTGTCGTGTTACCAGTATATCCGTCGTGTTCCCAGTGTATCCGTCGTGTTACCAATGTATCCGTCGTGTTACCAGTCTATTCGTTGTGTTACCAGTGTATCCGTCGGGTTACCAGTGTATCCGTCGTGTTACTAAATTGGTGGTAACATGGCGGACGGTAACACGGCAAACAGTTATGCAAATAATTGGTACTGTAATTCAACATCGAGGGTGCATTATTGCCCAGCTGTGCACATTTGTAATATGTGGCGATCGATAACAAATAGTTCGATATGTTGTGATAATAATAGTGGGGACACCTTCATTCTGGTCATCATCGGAGTGAAGGCAACACTTCACTTGATGGGTGAGAGGGAGATGGACAACAGGCTGCTAGGTCACACGACTTCGGGAAAGAAAAAGAAGCAAGACCTACGGCGAGGTAGTGATAGAGAGGTTGAGGGGGAGAGCGAGGGTGTTTGTGGGGGACTCGATAGGAAGATCGACAGAGCGTTAAGTAAGGGGGACGACGTGGTGGTTTGTTTGCCTGGGGCCAAAATGAGGCTGTAGCAGAGAGGGTGGAGAAAATCGAGGATCCGTGCAAGAGAGGATCGGTTTTAGTACACGTAGGGACAAATATCGTAGAGAGGGAGGGTACAACTTCCATTGTTAAAAAATACAGGCAGTTACTCAGAACACTAAAGAAGACGCAGGCTCAGCTGATTATTCTGTCAGGGATTTTACCATTAATGGGAAGGAGGGGTCAGGGATATAAAAATTACCAAAAGACGGCAATTAAAATGCTAGTCCATCAGCTATGTAGGGAAGAGGAAGTTTGATTTGTCGATTTGTGGGGATGTTTTGTTAGGAGGGCTGATATGTTCACGAGGGATAGGCTTCATCTAAAAAAAAAGCTAATTATATTTCTGTATAAAGCAACAGTTAGACCTCATTTACAATACTGAATACAAGTGGAGACCATGTCAAGGTCGGTAAGAGAAGACCAGATTGAAGTTTTTTAAGATATTGAATGGATATGAAAATATGATATGCTATATGATAGAAATATGTTTTTCTCACTCAGGAAAGATAGTAGAATTAGAGGACATGAGGTAACATTAGTAAAGGATCAGTGTAGAATGGATATCAGGAAGTATTCGTTCTCACATAGGACAATAAATGAATGGAACAAATTGTCAATTGTGTGACTGCTTTAAAAACAAGGTTGGCACATATCTCAGGAGGGCGGGTTACACATAGATGAAAATGTTGGACTCTTATGTCTATGGCTTCCTTGTTCTCTTGTCATCTGGGCCTTTTCCATGGATGGCAATCTTGTTAATTCGTATTAAAGTGCTGCCATCTACAGTACAATCAGTAACTACATGTGTCCACATATTTCCATCAGTTTCACATTATATTGTCTGCGGACACCGGACATGGATGTAAAGCTCATATATCGTGTTTTCGGATTATATATTTTATTTTGTGCGGTTAGTATATTTGCTGCATTTATACTATATGGTTTTTAATACATATGAACGCGCTCCAAGCGAAAACCGTAACATTACACCTCAAAGGTACAAGGGACAAGGCTAATTTCAGTGTGGCGGCTTTTATGAATCGCGTTAAACGCTATGTATACATCATATTATAACGAAATCCATACAATTCGACATTTACAAATACAATTATTATCATATGGATATAACACCATGTAAACAACGTGGACAGTAAAATCACAAATGTGTGCCGCAATGTGAAAAGCAATGTGAAAAGGAGGCAGCAAACAATACAACATTAACGCATTTGTCGGTGTACACGCGTCATTTGTCGGTGTACACGCGTCATTTATGTAACGGAAATGACATTGCGTATTAAGTCATGACTCACGAGTTTCACACATTGGTCCTGCGAAGAGATCGTCGAGGCAGCTGCAGGAAAAGGCATTGACTTCGTCGTGACAGGAGCCCCCATTTTGACACGGGTTGCTTGCACACTCGTCAATATCTGTAATAAACAGATCAAATTTAACTATTTAAACAGCGTTATAAGTTCACCAAACACATTCTTTATCAAAGATAGTCAAACGATTGTAAGCTGTATAATCGATTTATCATAGAAACTCAGGTTATCCAGGAACAGCAATGAAGGTGCAATTAATTGCATGTGGCTACATTTATACTACAATTCCTGCTGCAACGTACCCGCATAGCAATCTGTTCCAAGCTCTGTCACAATATACCATGACAACATTATAATACGAGTTGGGTCCATCGATACAGGTCGAAACGTTCACACAAAGATACTCAAACACCGCTGTAAGTGTAACTCTGCAACTGATCGTTGTAGGTAGATCGTTTTGGGGGAACCACGCCGCGAACGATCTTTCTAACGTACAGATCGACCGCGAGGAGTCGCTCGAGCTTGGCCGTGCCCATCAGCAATCGTACACGACGTTCCTGCTTCCTGCGCAGGCGTCGGGATTCAAATCGAAAGTCGGATTCAATTTGGCCTTTCTCACCTGTACGGCAACCTCGAAGACATCTATTTTGTAACCGGGGTCGGCACCAGCGGCTATGAGAGCTTCGCGCTAGACGAATTTTCACGTCGAAACAGTTGAGTAGATAAAGGCTTTGAACAGGTCAGCGTGCAGTCACCCCATTTTGTAGACTTCCCGATATTCTTTGATGTGCTCGAGTCGCTGCCACAACCCCTCGTTCGCACCGTCTCGTCCATATGTCCGGCCGTGTATTTGTACCACAACTGGTGGGTTGGATCTCTTCGGCCTCAAGAGCGTCTCGACATAGGTTCGATAGGGGTACGCGTTCGTCTAAGGGGTCACGAACGTGTCGTTCAAAGAGACGTCGACTTAACTGAACAGTGAATGCAACCAATTGTTCAACGGACCCACGGGACTATCCGCATCGAGGTTCGTACCGTCTGCTTTGACGAGGCGCGCCCGTACGTCCCCCCAATCTTGGTAACAGAAACTCGACGTGCCCTCCCGCCCCGAGCGAGTTGGGTCTACTCGGCCTCAACAGAGCCTCGCTGTATGCTCGATAGTGGTACGCGTTAGTCGAAGAGGTCACGAACGTGTCGTTCAAAGAGACGTCGACGTGACTGAATAGTGAATGCAACCAGTTGTTCAACGGACCCACGGGACTATCCTTCTCGATGTTCGTTCCGTCTGCTTTGACGACGCCTGTCCGTGTGTATAAGTAAGCGCTGGCAAAATATAGATAATCGACCCCCGATCCAGATAGCATAAACTCGATGGACCCTCCTTCCCCGAGTGACGCCGTCGGTCGGTGTTCCAGCCACTGACCATCTTCGATGTTCTTTTGAGTCGTCGGTAGACTGAACAGATCCAGTTCGTCTTTGACACCCTCGCACAGTCGATGCACTAACGCCATTCTACTCATCTGTGAATATGTTGTCGCGTATATCTCGTTTTATACGTCTTGGGGTCTGTTTTATATGCCGCTGCTGCTGTCGCTGCTCTGGTGCTTGACGACTCTCGGCCGGAGAAGCGTCGCTTCTGTTGTTGCCAATGCCACAGGTCAATAGACGGTTGGTAAAGTCCGTTCCCGCCTATTTTGTGCTTCGCTTAGCCGCCTGTTTTAGGCTCTAACTGAACGAAACGTCGTCAACGACCCGCATGCCGTTCTTCAAAGCCCGCGCTCCCAAAACTACGGCACCCTATTGATGAGCGGCATGGCGCTTCGAGAACGCTCCCGAAAAAGTTACCCAAGACTTCTACTCGCTGTACTGTGCAGCCGACGAACAGGGCAGGTTGCCTCCCATACGTCGGGAGTAGTAATCGTCGAACATGCTGTTGCGACTCATCCTTGAAAACAAACCAGTCTTACAACGGCGACTACGCAGCGTCACCGTTACCTGGCCTCATTCAAATGGTACAGGTCACCCAGTGTCGTCTCATATCGATATCGATCGTTCCGAACTCTTTACACAACAAGAGCACGTACTGGACGTAATCGAACATTGTCGACGCCGTGTCTTCATGCTTTCCTCATTCCGGGACGATACGCAACAACGGCACGAGGCTGTCGACAACGATCCACGGTTCCACGACGCTCGAGCGAGACGAACGCACGCGTCATATGCACCACGGAGTTCGATTCTTGAACGAAGGAAAGCGCTTTGCGAACGGGTGAACGATAAAATACTCGGTGCCATGTGTAGGATCACTTTTTGAGAGATGTCGCTGTAGCTCAGTTGCACTTTTTCTCCACCATGACGTCTGCCAATGCTTTGTTGATCGCCCCGACCAATTTAGTGCCCCCATCATAATGACCGGTTTCGGTCATGTTTTTGCGGTAACACCGTCAGCGTCGGCTCTCCGGAGGCCGAACCAGGCGTCCTCGTCTGTTACGTTGTACCAACTGTGCGGGCATTGAATATCCACCATCCTACACTCCCATTAACTGAACAGAGCGATGCCCTGTGATAACGCCATGACGTAGTGGGTCAACGAGTTGTCCGGGTGTACGATTAAAGTCAGACGATGCCATCGCGTACCATCGATGGGCTAGGTAACAGGGTAACCGAGTGAACTACTCAACAGGGCCGTCCATATATTCGAATCGCCTCGTCCGCTTGTCAGATTGTAAATGCTGACGTCAGATTGTAAACGAAGACCGTGCAGAAGGCGACGACCTGACACAGAAAAGCGACTTCCGCATTGGAACACTCGTTGCCGCAAAGACGCCAGCGACGCGATTGATTATTGACTTGGCTTCCAGTGTCCAGAGCGTCCAGAGTCTCTAATTGTACCTCTAATGACTCGTACATTGCTGCACGACTGATGAGCTCACCGCCGCTTGACTAGCTGTTATACTTCACGACCGCTTTGACGTCGAACCAACTGTTGAACGACACCGGCTAGCCGCATCATTTCACCACCACTTGCGATCTCTATCCCAAATTCGGAGGCTGCAACGGATGCGCGTCTCGAATCGTGAAGAGATCCTCGTTCCAGTTCGCCATGTTTCCTTACTTCAACCGTCTCTTCGCTTTTCTGATTCGCACGGGATCCCTGACTCGCAGTTTAGGTTTACTCCCTATCTCGCTGACTTTCGACGTTGCTATGCCTATTCTTCGGTGACAGACGTTGTTGTATGACCGAACAAAAGCGTAGGACATTGAGGGTATATCAACGTCTAGTGCTTCATTAGCGTGCAATTAAACTGTTCCACGATACTCGCCTTTGTTTCTTCGCTGTGAACCGAGAAGTAGTGTATGCCTCGTTCCTTCAACGCACTTTGCAAAGGACGGTTGATGAACCCCCAGGCCTTTGTCAGTCTACAAAGTCATACGCCTTGTCTCTGCCAATACGGCTTTAAACGCGTTCACGTGTGCCGACGCCGATTTGTTCTTCAGCGGAACGCGCCACGCCCACTTCGAAAACACAGCGACACCGGTCAGCACGAACGTCGCTACACCGTTGTGCTTTTTTCAGATTCGACACGTCGACGAGTTCCGCCTGCCACTCCCCTGGTGTCGACCACCCATTACGACGCATCTGAGCGTGAAACGATGCTTCATCGGTTTATGAAGGGTGCGCGCGTCTTGCTCCGACAACCAGCACTTCACGTCTTTTACAGACACGCGTGCGGCGCGACGCCACGCGTGTAACCCCGATCCGTTTCGTGACGAAGTAGGTACGTCTTAGTAAATCCCGTTTGTTTACGCGACGTCCCATTGGGTCGTATTGTCATGCACAGAGACACCACCCTCGCACCAGGAAACGACCGAGCTAAGGTGCTGTCTAGCGACGAGAACATTACAGCGCGACACTCATGTACAGCGCGACACTCACCACCCCCACTACTCCTACGACGACCGGTCGTCATCCTATCGGATTCACAATCAACTGTTGCTTCGTTGAAGTGTGTGGGCCAATTTAATATGTGACCCAACGGTGCTGCGACACCCGAACGTCTCCCACCCTACCAGCAGGCATGTTCTTTTTTATTTTTCTCAGAACGTCGTTCATTCACCAGATCCACCATGTTACTCCCGAGTTCCGCAAAGCCGTCGTGTAGGAAACGCGCCTCGAACCTTCCACGTCATCTTGGGGCCGGCTTTCAGCTTTTCTATTATATACGCTGGGCTTTCTTTTTCATATTTTTCGGAACGCTTTCCACGATCTCGGTCGCCTACCGCCGCGGCCGGCCTTGCTGCCTCTCCCGTCGCGGACGCCTGCCCTACACTTTGTACATTCAGCAATTTTAATTCACATGACGATTGCAGGAAATTAAACATACAAAAGTTTGTGAGTTATGTTATAGATATAACGAAAACCTACCTATATCGCAGATAATACCCTCGAATCCACTCATACATTGGCATGTGAACCCGCCCACGTGGTCCACGCACGTTCCGCCATTCAGGCACGGATAACTGGCACACTCGTCTATGTCTAAAGCAACAATAAGATCAACGAGTCTCAACGAGTCTTAGGCCAACAAACTGTGGAGTTGTTTTATGGAGACACAAACTAATCTGATAAACAAATACAATTAAGACCAAGGTGACTGTAAATAATTTTATTTTAATTAAATTGTATTCATATTGAATAAAACAAGTGCTTATGTGCTGTAGCTAGCTAATATATTGTAACACATATGATACGTTACATTCCAGACTGGTGAAATAGTGATGTATTGCCCTATATTTAGTTAAAACCACGTTTCTATATTTTACAGTCTTAAACTATTCGAAACCACAATACAAGTTAACTTGAAAAAGGAACTTGTCGGTAAGGAACAATGGTTTTCAAAATGTGCATATTGTGCATTTTACTTTGTTTGTGGGCAATTTAACTGTCGACACGACGACATCATCACTATTGATCGTGATCATAATAGCGGCTTTAGTCATGCGTACATCCGACACTGAGGACACTTCTCAAAGCTCTGACCAACCTGTCTCACAGTTGACTCCAGTGTATCCCGCGGCACAGTGACATTTGTACTTTCCGCCACGATGTCTGCATATACCGCCGTTCTTGCATGGACTACTTCCACATATGTCGATCTCTGAAAAAAACAGCATGGCGTGTGTGTGTGTGTGTGTGTGTGTGTGTGTGCGTGCGTGCGTGCGTGCGTGCGTGCGTGTGTGTGTGTGTGTTGTGTGTGTGTGTGTGGCATGTGCAGACTGTTTTCTTAGTACACATATATACAATCAATGCCATGGTTTATCTCTATGCCATTGTTGTCATACTGACACCTCCATGGTCGAATGGTTAATCAATATATACGTTATGAGTTTGCGTGTGTGCATGTATATACGTATGATATTGCTTGGACATATGTTCATATAGTAATACACACTCAAACTAGCATTCACGTCTATCAAAATGCAAAACTAGTACTAATGGAGGCGCTTACCAATTATTCTTAATGTCTACCTCAACTGATACCGTCTTGTAAAATACATGTTAGTTCCTTTTAGTGTGATATGTGTATTCAACACATTTTTACATTGGCTATGCAGACATACAAAGAGAGCAACGAAAGAGAACAACCCCTGACCTGTCTCACAGTTTCTGCCGGTGAATCCGCGCGCACAGTTGCAGCGATATTTGTCAACCAGGTCTTTGCAAGTCCCATTGTTTTTACACGGATACTCTTTGCACTCATCGATGTCTGGAAAGAGAGTTGACATGGGATTTAATTAGCAATGTGCATCTATGTAATAAAGTAGTTTATATTTGTCCGTCCGTTACGTGATCTACGTCAAGCGTCTACCGAACGGTCATAAGGTATTGCGTTTCTCCCGCGCAACGCCAGGCAACTGGACAAGAACAACAATATTACCATTTGCGAACCTGTTTATGCATATTGCTTCCTTTCAATTGTTGTGACAAATAATCGTGTCAATTGTCATTTATTGTTTTGGTTAACCTTGATAAGTACTTTGTTTACACGTGACGTGAGTCATCATTTACGTTGATATTGGAAGTTTTGTTGTGTTAGTTTTATTAAAGTAACCCGTGAATTGGTGCATTTCAATGTCCAATGATTTGAAGTTCCAATGATTGAATAACGCCGGGAAACTGGATTAGAACAACGTAATAATTATTTGCAAAAATATTTGCTTAAAAAACCATATGTGATACTTTTAGGTTTCACAATATTGTTATTTTTCGATGTGTGATTTATTTTGTAATTTGGCATCGCCTTTGTTTCCTTTCAATTGTTGTGACTAATACTGTTTTCAATGGTCATTTATTATTTTGGTTTACCTTGATGACTACTCTGTTTACACGTGACCCATCATGTTATGTTGATATTGGGAGTTATTTGATGTTATATTTATTAAAACAGCCCCGTTGTGGATTGCTCCACAGGTTTGCATTTTTGCATTTCATTATGGTATATTCTTTGTAAAAAAAACACTTTGTAAAACATTTCCATAACACATCGGGTGAAATTAAACATTATAATGTAGAATACAACGTTGTGTACATTAAAACAATTATTTCGATGTTGACTACAACTGCATGTATTTCCTAATTTTAAATGTAATGAGCATAAGTTCGATTAATATGAGTAGCACATATAAGATTCAATTGTCCACAAACCTACGTTTTGTTGCTGTAATATCTGCTTTCAACATTATATGCGTCAACATTATACACACCTGTCTCACAGTTGGTCCCTGTGTATCCGACTACTCACCTGTCTCACAGTTGGTCCCTGTGTATCCGACTACTCACCCGTCTCACAGTTGGTCCCTGTGTATCCGGCTAGGCAGGTGCAGGAGTAGGCGTTGTGTCGGTTCTCACACACTCCTCCGTTGGCGCACGGGTCATTTTCACATTCATCTTTATCTACAATGAAAAACATATTTAACCTCAACATATAATTAGATGTATGGACTGTTAAGGGTACATCCTCCTACACAAACCTTTCGTCGTTTTCAAGTTTGTCCATAATATTTATCGGGTCCCCATTATAATGTGCCACTCCCAATGTATATATCGTAATAAACATGAACATTTATTTAATTAATACAATTGTTCTTTATGAAATTGGAGCCCAAATTGTTCATAATGTATAGTTGATGCACACTTACCTTGACATGCGGTATCGTTGTACTGTGTGAATCCGGCGTCACATATACATTTGAAGGTACCGATAGTGTTACTACAGATGGCGTGCTCGTCACAAGGATCATTGTTGAGACACTCGTTGATGTCTTCGTGACAGTCACCGCCCTCGAATCCGGCCGGACACGCTTCACAGCCGGTGGTTTCATGGCACACCGTCTCACTGTCACGACAGCTACAGTCGCGTTGACAGTCCTTGCCCCACGTACCACTCTGACAAGCTGCAAAAGCACTCGTGGGGTAGACGTGGCGGACAGACACTGATAGAGTCGCTCTTGGCCCTGCTGCCTGTTGTTTATGTCTTATTGAAAACATACGAGTACACATTTGTGTCTGCTGGAGATTAAATTAAAGATCATTCCGTTTTATTTCATACAGTCCATAACATGTACTGTTTTTTTTACAATGCTTGGATAAAATATGCTCTGTTTAGACTTTAAAAGTTATTAAATTTTGTTTGAAGTATGTTCTGCACGTGTTTTGGAAGTAGTTATATTATACCGTAACTATGAAATACCGCCCCAAACTTGACACTTACGTTTACAACTCTTCTTGTCATTCATCAGTTGGAAGCCGTCGTTGCAGCTGCACTTGAAGCCACCGTTGAAGTTGGTACAAGTGTGGGCGCAACCTCCATTCTTCTCTGAACACTCGTCAATGTCTGCATGTAGAACAGTCAATACAGATGGAGTTGTATGCTAGGTTGAGTGACACGACAGTTATGGCACTAGACATAATGTTACCAAAAATACTGACATGAAACGGTAAAGGAATGTTCTTATGTAGTGCGGCATCCAGTCATTGGGACAGCTCAAAGCAGTTTACACTGCAGCCCCTGGCAGACCTATTCATTTCAACGCCATCCATCTACGCTGCAACTATTGCGCTAAGTCTATTCGTTCACATATCGACCATTATCTAGACTCAAGTAATAAAATATACAGCTGAGTGAATTATGAATACAATTGCCAACGTTTCTAAACGGCAACAAGACGATTAGTACACGGGTTCTACCGATCGAGAGTCCGGCGTTCTTACCACCCCGCCCTACTTTGAAGGTCCCCCAAGAAAAAATGTCACAGTTCACTTATATTTCACAAGGTTGTGAAATAAAAGTTAATTGGTTTCAACACTTGTAATTGAGTAACCAAATGGATGACAGACAACTGACAGAACGTATATCAAATTATCATTCTGGTTACCTTGACAGGTCTTTTTGTCTATCGAGAGACCGTAACCGGACTGACAGAAACACACGTAGTTGCTCGGTCCGTCTTCTATGCAGCCGTATCCACAGTTCAGCGTATTGCATTTCGTTTCTAGACGGTTACCTAGAAGGACATATTCTTGTTGTTCTGAGTATATTAAAACACACACACAAATATATATATATAT
>SDWI01002603.1:0-12952 GCA_009193005.1 Lamellibrachia luymesi
TCATCGCCTTATCTTTACCAGTTTTACTTTTATTACGTCTTATGTCCACCCCATATAACCGGCTATAACATGCCTCAGTCCCACATCAATGCCGTCATTACAACATAGTTGCTGTTTTTCACTGATTAGCTCGACTCCCTTGCTACTTTGTTTAGATTAGCGTCCTTTGATCTCGCGCTATGACTCACAGCTGGATAAACGCTTCGGCTCACAGTTAACTCCAGTCGTTCGGGCGTCCGGTTAGAAACTTCCACTTACTACTCACGTGCGCTTAATGAAACAGCCAACTATAACGGTGTCTCAGAAATAGAGTCCCGTTGTTATCAATACTATCTGCAAAAGTATAAGTTTTAGCAGACTATTTTAGCAACGCCTTCTGTATTATTACAGTTGCGTGTCTGTTGTCATGGTTTCGTCCCAGCAAGAACAACTTAAAATACAGAGGAACTACAAACATCATAACTTTGTCAAACGTTATGCCTTCACTTTCCCGTTCTGCCATTTACATATGTAATTGTTAAAAAAACAACAATGCAATGTAGTGTGGAATTACGACAATGTGTGTTTGTTGATCACAGTGGATGAGATAAGGAAAGTCATGTCGCTGGATGAGATTCTCGAGAAAATCGGGGAGCTGGCAGAGGGGTTTGTTGATTTGATCATTATTTCTTGTACGTCCGCGTGCGTGGCTGAGCGGTCGTCGTGTTAATCGATGTGTGTGTGTGTGTGTGTGTGTGAGCGCTTAGGTTACCCAGAAGGCACTGCGCTCTGATTGGCTGCGCGCGCATCCGGAAGCGGAAGTCGTTCATGCACATGGCCACCGACTGTTAAGGATTGGGAAACCTCCGCTTACTACTAACATCCCCGCATCCAGCTCAGACAAACTGGAAGATGTGCATCATTTGCCAAGAGGACAAGGCTGAGGCACTGACATGTCCTTCACAGTCCAAGCGGCAAGACATGTGGAGTGCGTACAGTTCAGTACAGGTACAAAGAATTTGATCAAATTCATTGAGCTTGGACAACTTCCAGTAACACCTAAGTTGGAAAGACTCAATGAAGGTCATGATATTGAAACGGCCATGGTTGCTAACAATGCTCAGTATCATCATGCACGCAGGCTCAGATACAACAATACAAAATTGCAAAGTGCAGAAAAAACGAAAAATCAAGACAGAAGGCGAGAGCCATGACATACCAATGGCATTGAAACGCACCAGGTCGTATTCATGCTCATCGACGACGGAGAATATGGCCCAATATGGCGCTTGTTTCTTCTGCGGACGACCTGCTGGGACCGTCGTTCTTCGTCAAGCAGCGACACTTCAAATGGACAGCCGGTTGCGGGCTTGTGCAGTCCTTCTTGAAAACACAGAACTGCTGTGGCGACTCAGTGCCGGGGACATGGTCGCCCTGGAAGCCAAGTATCATACTGCATAGTGCTTTGTGGGACTGTACTATCGAGCCTAGAAGGACCAGTCTGAAGGACCCAAGGACATAGACCAAGAGCGAGAAGTATCGGCAATTGTCTTCTCCGAACTAGTCCTCTACATTGAAGAGACCAGGCTAGATGAGGGACGCAACAGGTGTTCAAGTTGGCTGATCTCGCCCAGCTCTACCAGTCCAGAATGGAACAACTAGAAGTAAAGCTCGACACGAGGGTCCACTTCACACGACCCAAGCAAATACTCATCGCCCAGTTCCCTGACATGCGGACGCACAACAAGGGGAGAGATGTCCTGGTGGCGTTTGAAGAAGACGTCTGTGCTGTTCTCGAAAAAGCCTGTGAGCTGGACAGTGACAACGATGCGGTCAATTTGCACGTGCTGCACAGATCATGCGCCGCCATATGTTTGGAGAAGCCAAACCCTTCCCTGAAAAATGCCAAGAAGAATATGTGCCACCACTGCTGCTTGCCCAGGTCAGCATTGTCCTGGGGGGTCCCAGCATCAAGGACCAGATGGCAGACTCAACCCGTGCAGCTCTTGCCATCGCCCAAAATGCTGAAATTCAACAGCATCAAACACAAGGGGACGAGTGGCACCACAGTACCCGTCACTGTCAGACACACCGCTGCGTAGGAGACGCCAGTTCCCACATACACAGGGATGATGTTGCACACTCAAACACGCAAGAGGTAGACAAGCTGTCACAACTGGGCATGTGTATTTCCTATGACCGCGTTCTCCGGCTCTCAACTCAGATAGGGAACATTGTTTGCCAACAGTTTCACAGAGAGCAAGTGATCTGCCCTCCGAAGATGCGTGACAAAGTGTTCACAACTGCCGCCGTATATAACATAGGTCACAACCCCAGTGCAACAACAGCGAAAGAGTCCTTCCATGGTACTGCTACCTCTTTCGCCGATGAAAGAGTGGATCGAAGCATTGCCATCGTTTGAGGATCTGGGGATGCAAGCTCCAAGACCGTCGGCTACTTGACATACTACTACACTGATGTGCCCCTTTCACAAGCAGCATCAAGTGGTCGTCTGTCCCAGCTGCTAGACTGACGTCATTGATCAGAGACGACTTCAAACAGCAGACTGAGGAAGAATACGTGTGGCTAGACCATGCAAAGCAGAGACAGGGGAAAACACATCTTGGGCCACATTTCATTCCAGCCGATGCCCAGTCAGAGGCTCCTGCCACCACCAGTAAAGTTCTTGATGGAGCAGTCATCGTCCAGATGCTGAAGCCAGCTGAAGTCAAGAATTTTGATGAGTATGCCCAAGAGATCTTCATCCCGTACCTGTCCACAAAGCTTTAAACTGCGTCACGCCTAGACCTGGTGTGGACAGCTACATTGCCGATTTACTGAAAGGCAGTGTAAGAGTAAAGCATGGAAAAGGAGTGTGCAGACATGTGGTGGCTGCAGCAGCCATCCCGGGAAACTGGCAGCACTTCATCCAAGAGAGAGTTGTTCAGGTTTCTAACATAATCTCTCCTCGAGAGGTTTGACCAGGAGGACAAGCAGTTTGTCATCACTGATGGAGAGGTAGCCCTCAGCAAGTCACCACTGCCGGATCTGGCCTCGCTCGCCCCACGCAGCCATGATGAATCTGATAGCCCAGCATGGCCACCACAAGATAATGATCCGGACTGTTGACAGCGACGTCGTGGTGTTGGCCGTGTCAGTGGCCCAGGGGCTACAACCAGAAGAAGAACTGTGGCTAACATTCGGAACTGGCAAGAGGTTCCGGTACCTGGCAGTCCACGAAATAGCAGCTGGCCTGGGACCGGGGAAGGCCCGGGCACTGCCAGTGTTCCATGGTCTGACTGGGTGTGACAACGAGTCCAGTTTCGCTGGGCATGGTAAGAAGACTGCCTGGGCAATCTGGACCGTGCTGCCAGAAATCACAGACGCACTATTGAAGTTGTCCGCTGCCCCAAGTGACATACCAGAAGATGTCGTGCACACCATCGATAGGTTCGTTAATCGCTGTATGACAGAACCAGCTCATGTGCGGACATTGAAAAAATATGAAAGAAACTCTTCGCAAAGAAGAACAATGTGCATCTGATCCCGCCAACCAAGGCAGCTCTGGAAGAGCATATCCAGAGGGCGGCCTCTCATGGAGGTCATGTGTGGGGCTAGACACTGCCTCCACCAACCAGCTGGGGCTGGGCCAAGAATGAGGATGGGATGTACGAGCCGCACTGGACAAGACTACCCAAGGCCGCCCACACCTGCTATGTTCTAGTGTCATACAAGTGCAAGAAGGGTTGTGTGAAGCGTTGCAACTGCAAAGAGGCTGCACTTGAATGCACAACTATGTGTGCGTGAAGGGGCGTGCTCACATAATTGAATCCCTCGCCACTGATGGGAACTGTGACAGTAACACTGGTGACATATGAACAAAACAGAACAGACTGTGACATATGATGAGAACTGTTCGATTCATAGATATATTTCAACATATCTTGGTGTTGATTATGGCTATGTTTGTTGATTGACCCTTTCAATTTGAACCGTGTTCTTGAATACTTTGTACTTTGTGTTAAACTATTCAACTGCCTGGCTTGTAATCTTAAAAAGCTTAATGTATCAATACAAACATGGCTCATTCTGCACATAAATGCTGCATTTTCACCAATTCACTATTAACACAGCACAATTAGTGCAATAACTCCTTGTCAATCACTTTACACGATTTTGTAGAAACTAAGAATGGAGTTGACAGTTCTGAACACCGATTAATTCCGATTAAATTGCCTGACCGTCATTTTGTAAAATGGCCACCATGGCCGTCTGGTGCAAAATTTGCGATGGCCCTATATCTATATCTGTTTGTTATATATCAGTCTATATGTGTGCCAAATTCGTTGCTTATCTCAACATGCTCAGTAGGTATGCTATGCTGTCCCACTATTCGTGCGTAACTAAAACATGGGTGTTTTATCTGCAGTATCAAACATATATATATATATATATATAACGTATAAGATAGTTTGAGAAATATCAAATGTTTCATTAATATACAAATGTAAAGCCATATATGATATATTATTAGGCATGGGATATCCACATTGGTTTCACATTTTCTTTATAATAGATAATAGCGCATTTTCAGTAAAGAGATAATACTTTATTTTACACCGATAAAGGTAAAGTTAACGGGTAGAAAATGTGATCACATAAACTGCGCAGTAAATTGAGCATTTGTATAATTGCATCCACACCATCGCCGCCTACGCCAAGTCACACCTTTGCAAAGCGAACAGTCTTATAACAATTTAAATACACCCTGTACGCGATCAGCCTCGAATACATTAGGCGTCGATTGCTCAACTTTTGTTGCGACTCGTGTGTTTGTTTGACTTAATAAGGGTCAGTCGTGCAATGCTTGCAAATCAGCAAAACTCGAGTCGCTTGTTGATTTGTTCGGCGCAATCGTTGTTGAACCGATTCGAAAATTTAATCGCGCCAACAAATGTTGTATAATGCTGGCGCACATTACAAAACATTTGTTGCGAGTCGCTCGTTTGTGCAATTGTGTCAGCGCACATTGCACAACATTTGTGCCGCGAAAAAGGAAAAGAGGACGCCCAAAAGGAGCGTACCAACAAACTATCGCAACAAAGGCACAAACCCAGAACATAAAGACACGGGACCTAGAAACAATGGCTGGAGACAGAGATGGATGGCGTCGGTTGCTCTCTACCTTGTACGTCTGACGGTACAGGGAGGGAATGAGTGAGTCGGAAAAGTTATTAATCATCATATCAGCGACACATTTACAATGGCTTGTTGGTTTATATTACCTAGGATGGTGAACTGTACATCCCCTGTGTTGTGTTAACCAATAACACAAGTTTATATTACCTAGGATGGTGAACTGTACATCCCCTGTGTTGTGTTAACCAATAACACAAGTTTATATTACCTAGGATGGTGAACTGTACATCCCCTGTGTTGTGTTAACCAATAACACAAGTTTATATTACCTAGGATGGTGAACTGTACATCCCCTGTGTTGTGTTAACCAATAACACAAGTTTATATTACCTAGGATGGTGAACTGTACATCCCCTGTGTTGTGTTAACCAATAACACAAGTTTATATTACCTAGGATGGTGAACTGTACATCCCCTGTGTTGTGTTAACCAATAACACAAGTTTATATTACCTAGGATGGTGAACTGTACATCCCCTGTGTTGTGTTAACCAATAACACAAGTTTATATTACCTAGGATGGTGAACTGTACATCCCCTGTGTTGTGTTAACCAATAACACAAGTTTATATTACCTAGGATGGTGAACTGTACATCCCCTGTGTTGTGTTAACCAATAACACAAGTTTATATTACCTAGGATGGTGAACTGTACATCCCCTGTGTTGTGTTAACCAATAACACAAGTTTATATTACCTAGGATGGTGAACTGTACATCCCCTGTGTTGTGTTAACCAATAACACAAGTTTATATTACCTAGGATGGTGAACTGTACATCCCCTGTGTTGTGTTAACCAATAACACAAGTTTATATTACCTAGGATGGTGAACTGTACATCCCCTGTGTTGTGTTAACCAATAACACAAGTTTATATTACCTAGGATGGTGAACTGTACATCCCCTGTGTTGTGTTAACCAATAACACAAGTTTATATTACCTAGGATGGTGAACTGTACATCCCCTGTGTTGTGTTAACCAATAACACAAGTTTATATTACCTAGGATGGTGAACTGTACATCCCCTGTGTTGTGTTAACCAATAACACAAGTTTATATTACCTAGGATGGTGAACTGTACATCCCCTGTGTTGTGTTAACCAATAACACAAGTTTATATTACCTAGGATGGTGAACTGTACATCCCCTGTGTTGTGTTAACCAATAACACAAGTTTATATTACCTAGGATGGTGAACTGTACATCCCCTGTGTTGTGTTAACCAATAACACAAGTTTATATTACCTAGGATGGTGAACTGTACATCCCCTGTGTTGTGTTAACCAATAACACAAGTTTATATTACCTAGGATGGTGAACTGTACATCCCCTGTGTTGTGTTAACCAATAACACAAGTTTATATTACCTAGGATGGTGAACTGTACATCCCCTGTGTTGTGTTAACCAATAACACAAGTTTATATTACCTAGGATGGTGAACTGTACATCCCCTGTGTTGTGTTAACCAATAACACAAGTTTATATTACCTAGGATGGTGAACTGTACATCCCCTGTGTTGTGTTAACCAATAACACAAGTTTATATTACCTAGGATGGTGAACTGTACATCCCCTGTGTTGTGTTAACCAATAACACAAGTTTATATTACCTAGGATGGTGAACTGTACATCCCCTGTGTTGTGTTAACCAATAACACAAGTTTATATTACCTAGGATGGTGAACTGTACATCCCCTGTGTTGTGTTAACCAATAACACAAGTTTATATTACCTAGGATGGTGAACTGTACATCCCCTGTGTTGTGTTAACCAATAACACAAGTTTATATTACCTAGGATGGTGAACTGTACATCCCCTGTGTTGTGTTAACCAATAACACAAGTTTATATTACCTAGGATGGTGAACTGTACATCCCCTGTGTTGTGTTAACCAATAACACAAGTTTATATTACCTAGGATGGTGAACTGTACATCCCCTGTGTTGTGTTAACCAATAACACAAGTTTATATTACCTAGGATGGTGAACTGTACATCCCCTGTGTTGTGTTAACCAATAACACAAGTTTATATTACCTAGGATGGTGAACTGTACATCCCCTGTGTTGTGTTAACCAATAACACAAGTTTATATNACTTTGTGGGCGCGGTGGTTCAGTGTGGAGTCCTTGCTACACTTTGTGGGCGCGGTGGCTCAGTGAGGAGTCCTTGCTACACACGGTGGCGCGGTGGTTCAGTGTGGAGTTCTTGCTTCACGCGGTGGGCGCGGTGGCTCAGTGTGGAGTCCTTGCTACACTTTGTGGCGCGGTGGCTCAATGTGGAGGTCTTTCTACACTTTGTGGGCGCGGTAGCTCAGTGTGAAGTCCTTGCTACACTTTGTGGCGCGGTGGCTCAGTGTGGAGTCCTTGCTACACTTTGTGGCGCGGTGGCTCAGTGGTTTGAACATTGGACTTTCAATCGAGAGAATTCTGGTTGGGATCCTCCTGCTGCCGTTTCGAAGCTTGGGCAATTTCGTTTAATCCACATTGCCACAGTTCACTCAACCGCATAAATGACTACCTGGCTATAGACAGTGGTGGGTGTGTGAGCAAATAGTCTGCGCAGTAATTGCAGCGTGGCTGAATGCTTCCCAGATAACTCGAGTTGAATTTGGAATGAACAGGTCTGCCATGGGTGAAATGTGTTTGAGCAGTCCACAGGATTGGATACCGCGTTGTATAACACAGATGGCGATGGTGTCGTTATTTTGGGAAACTTGGCACTCCCCATTTTTCAGTCCGCCCTTGAAGTATCATACCAAATGACCACTAGCCTGGCCAGATTCTCTTCTCCAGGCTCCGTGCTGTGGCGCCATCGTTTATCGCACACATATTCGCCTGGCTGCAAAGTTTACTTTTCACCGTGAGGGAAATTATGCATGCACACAGATTCTGGACAAACATCCGGATTCCGTCACAATGGGAAGCACTGTTTACCACAAGACGGTTGTGATAGAGATTGGTGGTAGCGCCACCATTGGAAAGTGGAAAATGGCGGCAGCAAACGTTTTGAGCTGCAATCGATCCCATGACACTGAGCCAGGTTTTCGAAAAGCGGGTAATCACGTAGCGTCTATAGCGTTAAACGTCATCCGCTATTAACAAACAGTCTACGCAACAACGTGACCGACGCCGCGCACAGCGACGACTTTACACAAGTGTGAGATCAATAAAGTCTACAAAACAAATATCCTACATATACAATTAGAATGAATATGGTCGTAATGGCAGCTGGTTGTGAGTAAATATTTAATTGTATTATAATAAGATAAATAAACATAATAACTAATAAATCCGATCCCACGGTCCAACGACCGGAGATCCGACGCCGCCGTCTAACCACCGAGGAGCACCTTTAGACGGTAGGGTCACTGAGGAGCCGCTCTCGACATTACAGTATCCATGGAGCCGCTCTCGACGGTACTGTCTCCAGGCGACCGCTCTCGACGGTATAGCCTCCGGTGAGTCGCTCTCAACGATCCAGCCTCCGGGGAGCCGCTCTCGACGTTACATTCTCCGGGAGCCGCTCTCTACAGTACAGCATCGGGGAGCCGGTCTCAACGGCACAGTCTCCAGGAGCCACTCTCGACGATACAGCCTAGCGGAGCCTGTCTCGGCGGTATAGTCTCCGGGCAGTCGCTCTCGATGGTCCAGCCTCCGGAGAGCCGCTCTCGATGGTCCAGCCTCCGGGCAGTCGCTCTCGATGGTCCAGCCTCCCGTTGTGCGCCAGCAACCAATCAGCGTCATTATTGAGATTCTATACTAAAATTGTTTTGCCTGATTTACCTTTTCAGTCTGTACAGTTGTATCAATATAATCAATGTTTAAAGTTAAATCGAATTGCATTTTATAAACTGATAAAAGTTCACTCTTATTTTGTGAATTAGCCAAATGCCCGGATGACATCGTAATTAGCTAATTATGAATGCACCCAGTATCTGGGTGCATTCATAATTAGCTAAACAATGAAACGTACACTCTGCATCCAGGCGATGATGTGTGCGACAAACGGTGGCGCCACAGCACGGAGGTTGGATAATCAAGGCTAATGTCATCCCCTCTCGCTCTCTCTTCCCTTATTCGACAACACGCATCGCCACCTGCCGGACTAAAACTAAGTAGATTCATCGGTATGTGTTGAGTATGCGTGGGTGCAGACGCATAAACATAGTTAACCATACCAAAAACG
Source organism: Lamellibrachia luymesi (assembly GCA_009193005.1). Taxonomy (NCBI): domain Eukaryota; kingdom Metazoa; phylum Annelida; class Polychaeta; order Sabellida; family Siboglinidae; genus Lamellibrachia; species Lamellibrachia luymesi. The sequence continues at coordinate 9,368 of SDWI01002603.1, forward strand.
ACACAGACAACGCGCTGGCCGACCATATGTGGAGTAGCACTCCGAACAAACAACACAACTACACGTGTAAGTAGGCACGATGCCGACAACGTTTTCTAGCAGCAGTTTTGGAAGGTTTGTTTTACGAAATCATAAAATGGCGCAAAAATTCACAAACGTTCTGTATATTAATTGTCGGTCTTATTAGTATATTTTCCGCCCACTAAGGCCAGCTATTTAAGGGGTTTTTAATGCTCAGTTTTCGAGTAGTATCAATTCTAGAAGTTTCATTCCTAAGACTACGCTAGATGGCAGCATGTATTGTTGAGATGCCGTACTTAACGATGTGGCGCTACCGTTTGTCGCACACGCCACAGTGTGGAATCAGAGCGTATGTTATGTTGTGACGGAAGTTATATATGCACCGATTAATTAGGCTCTCATCTGGGGTCTTTTATCAGTTTATTTGATGCATCCGAATCAACTTTGATTGTATTGACACAACTGTCAAACTGAAAAGTGAAATCATGCAAATTAATGTTTTAGTGTAGAATCTCGATAATGACACTGATTGACTGCTGACACTTCATGAAAACGCCTACACAAAATGGAATATGTAACAGTAAAAACATCTCTTCTGAGCCAGACTCTCCTCAGTGAGTTCAAGAAGGCGAGCAAGACTAATGCTGTAGATGCTTTTTAAGCAATTCTGTCATGAAAACCTCCAACAAATATGGGACTGATGTTCAGCGTCACATCTTTTAAACACATTTATTTATGTATAATGTAGCCGTAGGGTCACAGTTGTATATATCGGAATATATCTTGTAAAAATGTGTTGTCTTCACAATGGTGTATACAGCTAAATAAATTAATCTTTCACTGGTTCAGTAACCTATCATTATATTATATTATTTACAAGTCATATTCGAGGCAAAATGTCAATGCTTTACGTTCATAGCAGATGAATGCTATGACTGATTTTGATGTAGCATGCACTGTTTAGGATTGTTGTGCCATGGCTTTTTAACATAGAAATTGGCGTGTTTTGGGACTACAATTTTGCCAGTGGCTTGTTGGCAGTAGTGAGAGCCGAATAAGCGTCCCTATACGCGTATTTATTTGATGAAAAATGCCATCCTATTCGCACCTTATTTGCCACTATACTGTTTTAAATTTAAACATTTGTGACAGCCTGTATTCTCCGATAGTCGTGGCAAATTATGCAGGGTATAATGTTTAGGAGAGCAATTGCTCTCACTCCCTATTGTTAGCTCTAATCAATCATCCACGGAGCGGTTTACCATTCGCGCTAAAACCACTTGCTCCCAACTGGAGCTGCATGTGGCTCCCTCTGATGGCTAAGTTTTCATCCTTTCGAACGACAGTGAATTTAGCGGGATCCCTTGCTTCTGAGGATACTAGATTTTGATCCCAAAGCGTTAGATTTCCATGTTCAGATGAATCGATCACAATCCTTAGTTCTTGGAAGCTCGACATGGTATATTATTAGCTAAAACGCCATTATCACCGCGTAAACCACTCCCAAATGGCCGCCGTGCGCAGATCATCAAACCGGTCATAACCGGCTGGCAGCGGTTTCCCCTGAAACGGGCTTGCGTTTTCAATTCAATAAAACTTTAATGTCCATTTAAAATCGGAAAATTCCCCGGTTTTTCGCAGATATAAAATGCGGTTACTATATCTGTGGTGACGCGAATACGCACAAAGTTTATGCATATTCGGCAGAAAAAAAAAAAAATACACGGCGATCCGCATAGTTTTCTAGGGACGCCTTGGCTTCACGTCAAGTAAAAAAACTGCTTCGGCGCTAAAAAAAAAGACAAATATACTAGTGACTAGCACTGTACTATTATTTGTTTCGAACAATTTGCCACCCCCCCCCCTATACTATTATTCGGCACTATACTATCATTAAATTTTACCGATTTGCGATTGTGTCAAACACGGTACTGTTAGAACAGAAGCTCGTTTGTATTACAATTACCAATGCGTATAACATTATAACATCGTTCTTCGAGTGCACAACATTTTCAAAATGGCGACTATCATGAAAATTTAACTATTCGCCTAGGACGGGCAATTGTTTGCTTTCAATGACGTTGCTGGTAAATACCTAATGCTGAATGTGTTTCTTTGTAGATACATTACTATGGTATACAAAAGAAAGACGAACAGGCAAACCTGGTGCGAAATTAACATGACGAAGGCGATTGAAGCTGTGAGAAAAAAAGAAATGGGATTGAAACGTGCCAGTAAACAGTACAAGGTGCCGAGGACGACCCTACAGCGTCGATGCAGACTGAGAGGAGGTGCTAATAAAGCGGCAAAGAAAGGGATGGTTGGGCTGAAGAGAGTTGTTAACGAAGCCATGGAAAATGAAATAGTGCAGCACGTCAAGTTTATGAAGGGAATGCTGTTCGGTTTCACAAGGACTCAAATAAGACAGCTCGCTTTCTAATATGCTGAAGTAAATGGTATCCAAAACACATTTAACGGTGAGAAGGAAGCTGGATTGCATTGGTTAAATGACTTCATGGCACGACACAAGGATGAACTCTCACTGAGAACTCCTGACGCGACGTCGGCAGCACGCGCGCGAGGCTTTAACGCTGTCAGTGTGGGCAGGTTTTTCACTCTTCTAGAACAGCTACAAGCCTTGCACAGCTTTACCCCAGACAGGATCTATAACGTAGATGAGACTGGTGTCTCAACTGTTCCCAACCGACTATCTCGAATAATCGCTATAAGAGGAAAAAAGCAAGTCCGTGTCTTGTCATCGTATCAGCCGATCAATTGCCTGGTGTCCCGTCCACAGTGTGGCGCCACTGTTATATCCACACGAATGCATTTCCTGTGCATAGGGTGCGGACTGCGGAATGCCTCCAGGGAATGATTCCATAAATGTTATGTTTTCCCAGTTAATGTTTCGATTCAGGCAAACATGACATAACTTGAAAACGAAAAGTAAATGTTAATACTCGTAAGGAACGTCTTGGCATAGTTGTTCAATATCAAGGACATCGACATTAAACAAGTCAAGGTGATATGTATCCACCAAATGAATGTCACGTCGACCTCTCTCTCTGTTTATCTATTTCGGTTAATGTCCAGTCCAGAAAACAGTTCTGAAGCTGCAGTTAAATGCGCAGGCATATATGCTTAAAGCCAAGGAACAGTAAATTACATAGAAGGTATTGATCCACACATTACAGACACAATTACGAAATACAGTTAGAAAGGAGAGCAGATTGTGTTGAATATGTTTGGTGTATCGCAGTTAGGCATATAAGAGATTCAACATTAAATATTGAATTAGTTTATCGTATACCAACCATAAAATAGAGGAGAACAGAAAAAATGCAAAGGCTAGTTGACAATGTTAAAGAACAGTAAAATAATATTCCAAAACGTGGGAAACTATCCAGAAAGAAATATCAGTCGAACGAGACTATTTAACAAGATTTAACAAGATTTGCCATCCAAGCCAAAGGCCCAGATGGCAAGTGGACAAGGAAGCCATTGGCTTATCGAGAGTCCAACAATGTTCATCTACTTATAACCCGCCCTCCTGAGATATGTGTC
>SDWI01002603.1:18612-29091 GCA_009193005.1 Lamellibrachia luymesi
TAATGCCCTCAATCTCATATTTTAAACAAGTCCAGCATTCTGTTGCTGTCTTGTTCTTCAGCAAGTTATTCCAATCTATATTTGCTAGATATGTTCGCATCTCTTTATATTTGCCTTTGTTGAAGTTCCTCCTCCATTGTTTTTTATATGTAGTCCCTGTTTTTACTTTTATGTTTAAATGGATCTGGTTATGGTCACTTGAACCCAAAGGTTCGTGTACTTTAACATTGTCAACTAATTCATTTTGAGAAGACAAATTAAATCTAACACATTCCCACCTCTGATTGGTTCCAAAACATGTTGAGTAAGGAAACGATCCTGTGTCAGAAGTAGAAACTGATGGTCGTCGCCTCCAGCACTCTCTAATCATTCCCATTGTTAAAATCACCCATTATAACACATTCCCCCTTGCTCACCTCCCTTATCGCCTTTTGTAATTTTACATCTTCCTCTTGTCCTATGTTAGGACTACGATAAACTACTCCTATTGTTAATGTTGAGTTCTTGGTAACAATGTTTCATACATACATACATACATACATACACACATACATACATACATACATACATACATACATACATACATACATACATACATACATACATACATACATACATACATACATACATGCATGCATGCATGTATTAATTACACATCTGTTTATATTTATATGTGTGTCCTATATTCAGCTACTAACAACACTTTGACAACGTATACGAATACGTTAGTCTGCATTCGGTGTTCATTCGTTAAACCGATGCTTGAACGGCGTAGTGATTTACTACCACCATGCCTGCTTCCACAATGATATTTTCAAAAAAAAATCAAATATATATCTGACACATTAACATGCACTTGCCTACTAAATAGCAATGTGTAATCCTTTGATACGCATTCTGTTGTGGTTGAACAACGTTTATGGCATTTATACATATGTACCATTTGTATATGTAATATCGTCCTATAGGTGTATGTTTCTATATTTCATACAGAGAAGTGTTCCCTGTGCTACAGTCTGACCTGTTTCTATACTTCACACAGAGAAGTGTTCCCTGTGCTACAAGAGCACCCTCGGTTTTGCGGCTGACCCGAACAACTGCCAGAATATCTACATGTGTGAGTCGGACGGTCAGGGTGGCTGGAACACCTTCCCAATGACGTGTCCCGCTTGCACGTTCTGGGACCACGACAAACTCACCTGTAAAGGTCTACCTAGATCTCACGAACTCTGGCGTGTGCGGCAATTTTACAGCAGTGACTGGTGTCCCCATTACTACATATGGTAAGTTATATTTGGTGGTGCAGCAGATACAAGTAGCGATATACTTCAAGGTGGTCTTAGCACATAATGCTGCTGGTTTTCTTAATATAGTTTTTTATGGTTTATTAAATATTAGTTCTTGTTAAATCTTGTTAAATATTGTCCAACCTACACTGCTCCTTAACTAATGCTGCTTTGTGTCCTCTGATTCTACTGCCTTCTTTAAGTTTGAAGAACATATTCCTATCACCACCCTCATAACCGTTCATTATTTTAAGCACTTCTGTTTGGTCTCCGAGAACGAAACATAAGAGATTGGTTAGACATGACCTTGCTTTTAGGAACCCATTTTGAGATGTATTTATTAATCTATGTTTTACAAGGAATTCCACCATGTGGTCTCCAATTAATGTTTCGAGTAATTTACATATAATTGATGTTAAACTCACAGGTCTGTAATTTTCTGGCTTGTTCCTCGATCCCTTCCTAAATAGCGGCGTAATATTTGCTTCTTTCCATTCTGAAGGAACTATTCCTTTTTCTAGTGACAAGTTAAACAAGATGGAGACGACTCGTCGAGATGGAGACGACTCGTCGAGAAGGCAAAGCAAACTAAGTGTTGTGACCTCAGTTATTCGGAATTGTGCGTGTTTCCGGCCAGCGTTCGCCTATGTTGAACACAGGTCTATTGGACTTAACGTAGAGGAGGTGTTTTCTGGATATACATCTGGAATAACATTCGCTATATTTCGAAAGCGAGTGAACGTTTTTATTCACAAGGTGCGTGTGCTTGCTAGAAACACGTAAAACTTGCCATAATCGAAACCATTAGTCATGACCACAATGCACTAATGTTGACAGAGACAAAACAATGGGCGTGCTAAATAGGTTTATATAGCCAGTCGTCTACAACTAAATGTTCTTGTGATCTACTTGAGATGATTATCTTGTTGATTACGATCATGCGAATCAATAGAGATAAGTGTTCGGTAACTGTGTGCGTGCCTGTGTGTGTGTGAGCGCGCGCGCGTGTGTGTGTGTGTGCTTGTGTGTATGTGCATTCATGTTTATATCTGTATGTGCGTAAGTATGTGTGTTTGTGTTTATGTGTTTCTAGGCAGCAACATGAAAGTTGTGACCGTTGACTGTGACAGCGTTGTATTGGTGGCCCACCTGGGTATGCAAACAGAAAGGCCTGTACATTACACCTACCAGTTGAAATTAGTGGCAACAGTGGGGCTCCAGCAGCGGGTTTAGATGTTGTGGCCATGACAACAATGGGGCTCCAGCAGCGGCTGTAGATGTTGCGGCCATGACAACAGTGGGGCTCCAGCAGCGGCTATAGATGTTGCGGCCATGGCAACAGTGGGGCTCCAGCAGCGGCTGTAGATGTTGCGGCCATGGCAACAGTGGGGCTCCAGCAGCGGCTATAGATGTTGCGGCCATGACAATAGTGGGGCTCCAGCAGCGGCTGTAGATGTTGCGGCCATGACATTAGTGGGGCTCTAGCAGCGGCTGTAGATGTTGCGGCCATCGCTCGAGAGAGCGGACTATATGCTGCAAGGTGTCCTGGGATGTGAACTATTGTTTTCAACGTTGTGGCTACTCAAATTCGATCCTCAGCGATACAGAGGCATGTAGTTGCGTCCATGGACAATACTCAAGTCAGACAAGTGGCACGTGTCAATGGCTCAGTTATGGCTACTGTTGCCAGTACAGTAAGTATTATACTTTAGCCTTTTATCGAGGTATGTACGCACGCTATAAAGTAAGTAATAAAGATGCAGTTTCATATATAGCACGTATGTTCTCTATATACACCCATGCGTTATTCACTTAATGGCTGGTAGGCATATTGCCTCTAACATCAACTTCTTCAGTTGCGGTAAACAATGGGAGATGTTCCCAGATGGCGCCACCAAACAATCCGGTCCCCACTCACCATTTCACCACTACGGCAACTTACATTTGATGTGCAGATTCCGCGGATCTTTATTTCATTTCGTAAACATGTACCATTTTTTCTCAAATTCAATTGCATGCAGTTGTGGGTAGTATTTTACATTGAAAATGTGTCTAGAAACACAAACAATCACGTTGCCCTGGAAACCTGTCATTTATACCACTTCGCAAAGGTCTGTTTTGAATTTATAATAAGTTTGTGGCAGTGGTGAAAATCGGGTAGCAATGCCAACGCGTGTTTGTTCGCGTGTTTGTTCGCGTGTTTGTTCGCGTGTTTGTTCGCGTGTTTGTTCGCGTGTTTGTTCGCGTGTTTGTTTCCCCTTTTGCCTATACAGGAGCACTTCACCTTTAACATTCTTTTCTACATCCATTATTTGTCGCGACAGACATTGTTAATAAAACAGGGGCTTCTGATTACACTGGTAGGCCTACCCTAGGCATACCCCAGGCCTACCCTAGGCCTACCCCTGGCAGGTCGACCTGTTGGAACGTTCTGTTGCTGTGTTAACCAATAATATTGCTCACTCAGATTTACACGGTTCGTGTACGGGAACTTAACCTTAATTGGAGGCGGACCGGGCGCGTCTAGTTCCAAAAACACATCGACCAAGAAAGCAATTAGGACTAACTACAAATGATCCAGCGTACGTCCTCACATGTCGTGTGAAAAACTTTCATTCACTTCCACATTTCAACAGGTCGATCTGCTTGGGGTACTCTAGTACTACTTCCACACCTGGCTATCGAGGATGACCAAAAACAAAGACAAGTAATCGTTAGTGCTTTAGCCGGATTGTCGTGTGCTCCCACCAAAGTCCCCAATTGTTTCACACACTACCCGACAGAGACGCCACTCAGAATATATCACCACTGTCACAACTTGATTATCAATTCAAAATGGACAATTGCGGAGTGGTATAAAGGATTGGTTGGCTGGGCAACGTCCTAGTTGTTTATGACATGTTACGTCATTGCAACAGGCAATTGAATAACATAGCATATTTTCAAACAAAACGAAAGTTATTTTGTTTCTGTACATGTTTTCAATACTGACACTATCCACAGTTATAAGCAATTGAAACTGGGAGATTTCTTGAAAACAATTAAGAGTTTACCAAGTGAAATAAAGATGTCCATAATCTACACATAAAATATAAGATGTGGGAGTGGTGAAATTGTTAGTGGCGCCACTTGTTGGGAGTTTGATTGTTTCAAACACACCCGCCGCTGTCTAGAGTCCACCAGTGGCGCCACTAACCATTTCACTACTGCCACAATTTACATTTCATATGCAGATTCAATGACCGTGTCATGACGTGAACAAATATAGTTCCGTTGTAATCGGACCAATAATGAACACACAACTGCACCGCGGACACAACATTGTGACGGACGTGTTTAACTATGTTCACGATCTTTCAATTCCTTTGCGATATTTTGTAGCAAAGATACAATCCACACAGTAAATAACAGTCTGCTTCATTTTGGTTGCATAAGACGAAGGCATGTATTGGGTGGAACCCTCTGTCGGCTACTTTTTCTGCACGGTGCGTCGTTATTCTATGTATACGTGTATTGCTAGAATTAAGCTACTAACTGTACCGTCTGGTAGTATATTATATTATGCTTTTTGCGGCGTTACTTCGCTGCACATCCTACAACCCTATATTTAGTGGTAACCAGACTCGATCGATCTCGCAGAACTCAACGGTTCTTGCAGAACTCGACAGGCTTTGCCGTTTCATCACCCTTGTGTCCACTACGGAGCCTCATACTTATCGATTAGGAGCTGCTTAACCCCTTTTTTGGCCTCCAGAGGGTTTTAGGTACTTGTTTTATATTGTATCGTATTGTATTGTATTGTACTGTACACGTGGTGTCAGTACGACACAACGTCAGCTAACAACATGCATGTAAATCAAGCTGCGGAATTATATGTTTGGTGACTTGACGTTTGTGATTCCCAGTAAAAACATATAACATTCGCATTATGTTCCCACAACTGGCAACAGAAACACGCAATGATGCTTTTTTGCCAATATTGGTTGGATATCCAGTGACATCGATCGACATTTTCTCATTATTTAAATCATAAATAGTTTAGTTCTTCAACGACGTCATTTCGCATTGCTCTCTTTAAGTCGACTCCTCCTTGTTGTGTATGAAGGAGTGGCTGTATGGATGGCTGTATGGATGGGTGTATGGACGGCTGTATGGATGGGTGTATGACTTGTGAATGGAAGCGGAATGGAAGCGTCATGGATGTGTGTATGGATGGGTGTATGGATGGTGTATGGAAGGGTGTACGGATGTGTGTATGGATGGGTGTACGGATGGTGTATGGATGGGTGTACGGATGTGTGTATGGACGGGTGTTTGGATGGATGTTTTGGATGGTTGCTTGTATGGGTGTATGGATGGGTTTATGGGTGGGTGTATGGATGGGTGTTTGGATGGGTGTATGGATAATTGCATGGATGGGTGTATGGGTGTGTGCACGGATGATGTATGGATGGGTGTATGGGTGGGTGCATGGATGGGTGTTTGGATGGGTGGATGGACGGATAGAGCCGGTGACGGTATCTTAGTCTAAGTCTTAGTCTCGATTATGAAGGTGCTATCAGGATCTGTTAAATGTATCGTTGGTTGCCATTGTGATAAAATGTCGCTGTCCTTGAAACAGTTGGTGTTTATAAGTATGGCTTTCAACTTCGGAGACCCTGGTTTTTTCCTGTGGTCCGGAGTCAATGTGCGTTTGTTGCGTTTGGCGCAACGATCGGGTGAACTTGTTGTGGTAATATTGCTAGTTTCAAAGAATCACCTTGTGTCAAACCGATGTGCATATATTCTATATTTGTAGTTTTGCGGTCAGTGAAACTCATATTACGATCTATGGTGGTACCCCTGTATTGCACTGACAGTAACTAACACTACCTGAAACTAGCTAATAATATTAATTTTAAAGTGTCCACTCTTACACATCGTGCTCTATCTACGCAACAACCACCCTACTTGGCTGGTCTCCTTCATCTTTCAAATATCTCTAGGCAGCTCAGATCATCCGTTTCACAACAACTTATACTTTCCTAAACCAAACTTAACTTTGGCAAACAGGATTTCTCTGTCGCTGCTCCTAGTGTCTGGAATGAACTCCCCATCATTTTGGAAACATCTGAAACTATAGCTACCTCCCAAAAACTCAAGGTATATTTATTCCAAAATGCATTTCCTCCATAAATCTTCGGTGGTTCCTCGTTCTGTTAATGAGCTTTGCGCGTCCCTGTTCATGATTACGCTTAAATTATGTTTTGTTGCGCATCTGAGCTGAGGTTCCTGAGGATATAAGCTCCATTGAAGTTAATTGTTATCATTATTAAGAGAGGGAGGTGTGGTTGCAACAGCAATTCGCCATATCGGGAGGGCGGAGATTAATTGCATCACTAATGGTTATAACGGACAGTTGTTTCAATATACCTATTTTGTAAGAAAAACGGACACAAGAACAAAATAGAACTTTGTGTTAAAATTTTATTGAAGCAGAAATACAAGGAATAGACCAGCAAGACCAGACAAATTGCGAAATCCCATTATATATGTATCTCCGACGATGCGATCTCGCTAACTACCATCTGTAGAAACATATCTGAAATGAAGACATTAATAATTATTATGTGGTAACATTTCTTGTCATTACACTAACACGTATGTGGTAGTGGTGGTGGGGTGATGATGTTGGTGGTGGCGGTGTGGTGGTGTGGTGGTGGTGGTGGTGGTGGTGGTGGTGGTGTGGTGGTGGTGGTGATAGTAATAGTACAAAGAGCTAAAAATGATGTAACACGAAAAAGGTTAAGGAGCACTTACGTCATCCATGTAGCCTTCGAAGTAGCTGCCCACGGCCTGTTTGATGAACGAGCCAATCACCAGGGGGCAGTGACTGTTGCGGATGGGACCTGTACAAAGATCCAAAACGAAGTCAGATGCCGCCGATTACCTATACAATACTGCACTGTGCTACAGTCGCCATGTCAACGCAAGTTATACTAAATGTCTACAACTGAGTCTACGCTGACGGAATTTAGTGCAATATATATATTGTTTGTGTCAAACTGTGTATCACTCGCACACGTTGTTACTTATTTTTTTTAAATAATAATAGCTTTAGTAATGTGATTATTGACGGGTAAGAAACGTTGAAACAAATGTATATCAATTAAAACTCAATTGTGTGACTGCAGTTTTTTTTCTACAACAATATGAAGTGTTACAGCAGTGTATGGTTGTTCTAAAACCAAGAAGTAGAAAAGTCTACGCTGAGAATCTTTTGTTACAATTAACGAAGACGTCATTACTTGGAGAACGAATCCAACAGAAATTGCTACTCACCGTTAAAATCTTTATTACAATTAATTAAGACATCAGGATTTAGAGATCGAATCGAATGAAACTCGTTGCTCACCGTTGAATGGGACGGCCGGCTGAGCATCCAACACCGCGCCAAACTGATCATCCTTTTTCAAGACGACAGAGAACATGCTTCCTGTCCATGTCATCTCCGCGTACACTACCGCAGCACCAGTCTGAAATAGAGCAATAACACATTCTCTTTACATCTCACAACGAACCTATGAATCGATAAACTGGAGTAAGGTAGGGCATTTCAACTGACACTGGGGGACTTTGCCTTTCAATTGTGCCCTCAAATCATACTAACTTTTCTCCCATCCTTGACACATAATCCTGCTTCATTAACTTGTACCGTCTATATATTTTAATTCTGTCTATATATTTTAATTATGTCAAGGTGTTTTAACGAAGGTCGTCAGAAAGCGCAAAGTCAGTGATAAAAGAGCGTCACAGTGTTCATTAATGAACAATTGATATAAATTAACAATAAACAGAAAATGTTCTGTAGGAATGATTTTCTGGAGGAAAAGTCCCAAATGAACCTTCTTTTAGTGATAAAAAGGTATCAGTTTCCATGGCAAAAATTATTTCTGGTGTGGCAGTTAATCGAAGGATTACAATTGCCCATACAATTTAATTAATAACAAAAATACTGAAATGTAGAGTGGACCTCTGTGCCCAATGAGTTCATAAGACACACACACACACACACACACACACACACACACACACGCACACACACAGTTAATAAAACTGGGCAACAAAACTTACAAAACCTATCTACTCACTACGTCAGTTGCTATGTCGACGGCTGGGTCTTTAAGGCCGCCAGTCATTATCGTCCCATTGACGGAGCAGTAGAGCGAGTTGCCGGCAGCGTTCGGCACCATGCCGTCGGGGCCACAGTCGTTGCTCATGACGCCTCGCACGTCTCCGGGGCCACCTCCCGTCATTCTGATGTACATCGTGATCCTCAGCGAGGGGAAACCGTCGTAGTTGTTGGAGAAGAAAGGAATCTCGAGGCGACTGTTGCTGCCAAGGAAGTGTCCGCACTGGCTGCCGGCGACCGGACACATTGCTCCGTTGACCAAGTCCACTCCATCGTTGAACACGTAGTAGCCACTATCAGCCAACTGGTACTGATTTTCGAAGTTGATGCAGAAAAGCTTCCGATTCATATCTATTGGTTGAAAGTATATGTTAATCATACGTTCGCATGATGCGTTAATTAGATGATAAATTTTAATAATCAGATGCATGGATAATGTTTTCTGTTGGTATTGTTTCTTCTTCTCCTTTCTTCGTTGCGAGTGGGGGGCATCTAGTTTGTTTCACCCTCTTGACAAGTCGTATTCTACTATTCTTTCCCACTCTCGGCTGTTCAACCCGCCATTTCAAGATGCCCCTTAACACTATTCCTCCGTCTTAATTCCTGTCTTCCTCGTCTCCTCATTCTACGACCATATTTTATTGTCCGAACTCTCTATGTCAACGATAATGTTTCATACAAGCAAAATCCATTTTCGATCAACCTAAATGGGGATAAGCTGGGAAATAACGTAACGCTTGCTATGATAGTCCCTCCCCCAGTTTGACTTCGGGTGAAAATCCCTTCGGTTTCATGAATTGATTTACCTAAAGCATATGATTCTTCTGCATCCGAAGTATGGTACTGCGAGTCTAGCGCTGTTCAAGTGACATGTTTGTAAACCTCACTAATAATGCAACACAGCGGCAGGACAACACGGATGTGGGTCAAATAACTGGTGACCATTCCTTCAATTTGTTTGCCCCACTTAATGTGTTCAACCACATTCGATGTTCTAGGTGTGCTATGTTAGCCACTGGCGTGGTTCATAAAAGCAAATACGAAAACGTTAGAGCGTATGCCGTTGATTCAAATAATACTCCGATATATGTGACACCAACAAAACTACTTGCATCAATGAAAGATACTCACCACAGGTAATTGGTAAACCATAAACACTTTGCTTCAGAAAACCCAGCAGTATATGTGCTAAGACCACCTTGAAGTCTATCGCTACTTGTATCTGCTGCACCACCAAATATAACTTACCATGTGTAGTAATGGGGATACCAGTCACTGCTGTGAAATTGCCGCACACGCCAGAGTTCGTGAGATCTTGGTAGACCTCAACACAGGTGAGTTTGTCTTGATCCCAGAACGTGCAAGCGGGACACGTCATTGGGAAGGTGTTCCAACCGCCCTGACCGTTCGGCTCACACATGTAGAAATTCTGGCAGTTGTTCGGGTCAGCCGCAAAGCCGGGGGTGCTCTTGGTCAGGTTGTAGCACAGGGAACACTTCTCTGTGTGAAGTATAGAAACAGGTCAGGTTGTAGCACAGGGAACACTTCTCTGTGTGAAGTATAGAAACAGGTCAGATTGTAGCACAGGGAACACTTCTCTGTGTGAAGTATAGAAACAGGTCAGATTGTAGCACAGGGAACACTTCTCTGTGTGAAGTATAGAAACAGACACATATAGAACGATATTACATATACAAATAGTGCATATGTATAAATGCTATAAACGTTGTTTAACCACAACAGCATGCATATAAAATTATTAAATACATTGGTATTTATTTGGTTGACGTATCGCCAGAAAGAGCTTACACAAAATATGTTTATTTGCGTACGATGTTTAAATGTTGTTAGTAGCTGTAAATATTAATGAAAATTGTACACATAATGTAAATAAATATATATATATATATATATATATATATATATATATATATATATATATATATATATGTTTATTTATTTATTTATTTATTTATTTATTTATTTATTTATTTATTCGTTCCTCCTCCGGTCGCTAGGGGC
>SDWI01002604.1:0-29621 GCA_009193005.1 Lamellibrachia luymesi
CTCTGATTGGCTGCGCGCGCAACCGGAAGTCGTTCAGACACATGGGCACCACCAAATAAGATTCAGAAACCTCCACTAACTACTCAGGGTATATCTGTTCGTCATACAGCAACCCATGCTCCTAACAGATCTTCCGATGGTGATAGTACTGGAAGCAGTATCTCTTCGTTCGCATTGTTAGCGTGCTCTGCTATAGTATTAACACTCTCCTCCCCGAAGACACCCGCTTCGATACCACAAGCACTGGCCCCACCATTCACGCCTGCCTGAGCACCACTAGCAACAGCTTCGACACCAGGAACACTCGCTTCAAGGCTACTAACCCCCACCCCGACATCACCGATGTTTACTTGGACACCACTAGCAACAGCTTCGACACCAGGAACACCCGCTTCAAGGCTACTTGCCCCCACCCCGACATCACCGATGTTTACCTGGACACCACTAGCAACAGCTTCGACACCAGGAACACTCGCTTCAAGGCTACTAACCCCCACCCCGACATCACTGGTGTTTACTTGGACACCACTAGCAACAGCTTCGACACCAGGAACACCCGCTTCAAGGCTACTTGCCCCCACCCCGACATCACCGATGTTTACCTGGACACCACTAGCAACAGCTTCGACACCAGGAACACCCGCTTCAAGGCTACTAACCCCCACCCCGACATCACTGGTGTTTACTTGGACACCACTAGCAACAGCTTCAGCATTGATATACCCAGCACTTGGGATTTGTTGTACCATGGACGTAGTTTCGTCCTGACACAAGAATCGTCTCGGTGTGTGGCACTCGCATTCTTCGCGGACGGGGCAGGTGCAACTCACATCACGATAGATCACTTGACATGGTTGAGTTGTCACAACCTGGTGCAGTGCCATTGTGCCAGGTACTGGGCGCAGTGTAGATGGCAGGTCACCGTGTTGCTCCATGACGGATGCTGGAACGTAGCACAGCAGAATGCCGGGGCAAGCCGTTTCAAGTGTGGTGTATACGTCAAACGGCGTTGGCAGATCTTGGCCTTTCGCCAGAATGCAATCGTACGTTCCAGCTACTTGCAGAAAATCCCCGACGATGGATGATCCTTGACATCAGGTAGAAGTTCCCCTTTTGGCGATACTGGGTGGTCGGACCATCTGACACAAAGTGGACAGTATCGAGTTGCGGCTGCGTACCTTTTGCCTTTTCAAGTATGGGTTCCAGATGCGCCCATATTGCAAGGGGGTCGCGTCGCAAGCTGTCAGGTATAGCACACCCGTGTGCAAAGTAGCCTGCTGGTGCGACGCTCCAAAGATGATGGATTGGATTTCGCGGGAATAGCGACAAGTATAATTCTCCGAGAAGTCGATGTGTATTGTGCCCTCGGTGTCCGATTCCATTGCTCGCTTTCGCAGACCTCGAGTTGCTGCATGCTGGTGCCGTATGTTGAAAACATGCTTTGCGAATGTCTTCAACTCTGAGTTGAACTCGGAAACCAACTGCAGCGCCGTTCCCTGGATCTTTTCTTTCTTTACAACCTTCAGTCGCACAGGTGTCCCGTCTCTTCCTTGCCTCTCTTCATGACAACTAACCCATGACCACCACCAAAACGGCAACGGTTGTCTCCCTGTCCTGGCAGTTGTTGCAGACACGACACATGCATTCTTTGTTCATAGGATTGCATGCTAGTGCACCAGCCATTGACGTCACATCCGAGCTCGATAGGAGATGCAAACAGTATATCCGCTTTAAGTTGCAAGTTTTTGTGCCGCTTACACAGACACGTGTCCCTGTCGGCGCCACTTGGGTGGACAACCCAGAACGGGCGCAAACGGCTGAAAAGCGTATACGAAAGCTTCGAAGATGGGTTCTCACTTAAATACTTCTGATGGAGGCAGAGCATTGTGTCGTTTAGGAATCGTGTTTGTTCTTTCCTCGTTTCTTTGCGCGCGTCCGCTTTCTACCAGTCGTAAGGCGACTTTTGTCATCTCGACAATAAAACTCTGTAATATCCTCCTTCATCCGGTTAACGGGGCGCATCTGGCGTTTGTGTTTGATGCTGGTAACATCTTCCAACAGAGACCGGTTGCCTTGCCTGTGGAAGCCGAGCTCTCGCTGAGCATAGCAGCGAAGACGACATTTCTTTACAGGCGCGATGCAACGGTCTTTGTCACCACAATCCGATCGTTACGACTCTTCAGTTGCTTATAACGGTTCCGCATGGCATCAATGATTACTCGGCTGAATAACAGCGAACGACGGATAGCAGTCAAAACCCGTTGTTTCCCAATTATTCCCGTTATCTTCGTTCGTGGACTCGCTTCATCTGGGAGATGTCGCCCAATGACCCGCTCGTATCTCTTCCGATAACGTTCTGAAACACAAGCATAAATGTAAAACGTGTTGACGATCAAAACTAAACGCAGTAATTTGCTGAGTTAATGAATCTCTGTGTGGGGTTGAATGGACATATATTTGCACCTGAATGTGCTGCATATGTACTGAGATGCCTACATTAAGTATACAAGTCAAGCGTTAGCTTTCTTATTTAACTATTTTTCTTGTATGTATTAATATATTTAAGTTGTACCTGTTAGCCTACACAGGAAACACACGCACGCACGAACGCAAGCACGCACACAAAATGCTTGCAAGACGCACGCACGTACACAAATACAAAACAAATTGCAAGTATGTGTATTACCTGTCAAACAATGCTGTTGGCGAAGACGAATCTTTAGCAACTCCTTTTCCAGGTAGAGTTTTGACATGTTCCTTGCCTTCTTCTTCTGTCCACCGAGTCGGCGTGGCTGTGAAGGACCTGTGGTGGTGGTGTAGCGTTCTGGGCCTCAGGTTCTGGTACTTCACCGACAGGTTCGTGATCGGGGGAACCCTGGGAGTCACAATTGCTTGAAGATTTCGTTTTTTGTCAATCTCATGTCGTGCCGCGTCTTCCCGTATATGTTGATGGTACCGACGCATTTTTCGGCACTTGTCAACGGCATCTTAGTTCTGAAAATTCAATGTAAACTACACTTGCATATACATACATCAGAAATGCATACATATATACACATACAATATATTTTATTGCATACTTCATAAAACCACGACATGTTATCGCTCTGTTTGATTATCATAGGTCCTACATAGTTTTAGTAACTCAGACACTAATCATAAAATAAACGTACGGTTTGGCGTACATAGACACTATAATATCCTTATACATAACATGTGCGACGTTTCTAAGCATTTTTTATAATAAAAAAATGCATACAAGTAGTTGTGTCCTTGTTTATAGGGAAACTGCTCAACACCGTTACCGCGCAGTGGTAACGGTGTTGAGAAATTAATGGTTTTCTGGGGTTTACGCGGCGCTTTGTTATATCGCCCATTGCATTGGCATTGTTAGATATATCAAGATGCCATTATCATGGCTTATTTCACCATATTTTCTATTTTGACCAATAACTGTATCTCATATACAAAATGTTGGTAACGGTGTTGATATTCAATAAACATACGGTGAAATAATTACGTTTCTTACTTGATTTATTCGCAAACTGCAGAACTCACACGGCAAACGCAGTATTCACCATGGTCCGGTGATGTCAAGCAAACGGTGGCGCCACATAATGAATGTATAAGCATTACTTTGTGATCTATGGATTGGATACAAACTTGTTGGTAACGGTGTTATTTATGGACACATCTAAATTAGGTCATATCTTATTTAGAAATCTTAAAATAGGAAATCTAGCAACAGTAAAATATAGCTTATACATTACATTAACGGAAACCTATTACTTACGTTTGGATACCTTGTAAATTAATTTACTTTCAGATGCATTTTCAATGAGGAACGCCAACGCGATCGGACAGGCTGTTTTCGCCTACAAGGCGTAATGGATGACCCCTTAAGAAAATATATTTGACGAAATATAATTTTTTGCATGCGCCTATAGTGTATAGTACATGTTTATAGTATGTCATACATTATTTTGTTGTTGCTTCATAAATATAACTTTTAGAGACATTCCTATACCTCGGACAGCAATTTATGGTCTAAAAGTATAACGACTCTTGCGCGTGCATGCGTGCGTGTCTGCGCTTGATGGGCAGAGCCCACGGTCACGCCCATATAATAATTATTTTGATTAAATGTATCGTCCTCGACGCGACTTTTGCAGCAATAATAAAGCGTTCAAGCAGTGTCAATGCATGTAACATTCAAGTTGCACTGAATTAATGTATTATAAATGTTTAATAAATGTTACTAATATTAACGAGTATCATGCGAAGGCAAACCAAAGAGAAAAACAAAACATTTCCGTCAACATGGCTAGTTGAGTAGCAGACCGTTTCATTTGTTTACAGCTGCGACGCCATTTTGTTCATCATGTGAACTAAGTCTTACTTTTAGCCAATGAGAATGCAGAAAAGTCTCACATGACCAGCAACGCGATGCTTGTTTGCGATGGAGGATTATAGAGAATTTTTCGACTTCACAGCGAAGCAAATTGGCTTCGAAATGTCATATTCGTGTACTTGTTTCGGTGTATAAAGGTAACTATGCGTGTTTTAGATATTCCATTGCTTACATGCATATCACAGTTTGCATTCACGAGACTGTACACACAGTCAACGTCCGTTTAATGGCAAACTGATACAAGTGTAGGCTCAGCTAGGTTTGTCCGCGACAGCTGAGGCTGAGCTTGGGATTACGCAAACGCTGCGGAGGATCTTGCGTAACTAATAGATTTACGTGTTGCTTAGCGTGTGTCTAATCGGTTGGTATGCGTGGCTTCACTAATGCTACATGGAAACTTGCCTAGCAGTGAGAATACTTGATACAGCATTAAGATCAAGACAAGTAGTGTGCCGGTATAATATGAATTGAACGGTGTCGATGATGAACTGAGCTTCTGTTCAGGACTGCCGACAGAAGACGGTGAAGGCAAGAGAAGGGTAAATTCAACTAAAGACAGTGTCAGTAAATTCTGAATCTGACTCGTGAAACTAATTTAGACTAAATTAAAAATTGGTAGTCCAAAAGAACGTAGAAAACATTATCACAGCTGTGAAGGTGGCTGTGTGCAATTGTTGTATTTGTTTATTAACTTTAACAGATTAATTTAACAATGTGATGTGCTATGTCAAATAACCCTTTATTAAAATGGTATCCAAACTGCAGTATTGTTAAGCTGAGATGAGATCAATATTGTTATATACTCTATAGATAGTGAATGAAACAATGACACTTTTTACTGGTTTTTTCATATGACAGACAGACAGATTTAGACAGACATATTTATTTTTACCAATTGTACAAGTTGAAATAATAACACAAAGCACAAATATAAAGGTCAAGGAGACTCTCATTAAGACAACATGGGAACCACCTTTTGGCAACAAAGCTAATAATTATGTGGCATAAAAGACATATATTTGATAAATGTCCTATTTAGTAAAAACTATACTCTTGTGGCAGCTTATTTTAAGCCATAATAAGAATTTTAAGTTAGCTTAGAAAATATTGTTTTAGCTGCATTCATATCCGCTCTCGTGAGAACACAGCATTTGGATACTCTTTATGAGTTGTGGCTGTTTAATTTACTTTGTACAGTCTCTGTTGGACATAAGTACCAGTTGAGTATCTATTAATTTACCTTGTTCCTATTATAATTCTACATTTCATTAGTGTTGGTCTGAGCAACGACCCGATTAATAACCATGAAGTGAATGAATTAATTGTGTGGAATATCTGAACATGGCATTCAGCAGTTGCCTTTGAATGTGTGGTCAATGTTGAGGCTTTGTCTGGTCCTGACCGACAACCTTCTCTAGAATGGCTCAATGGTTCACAGACCTTCATGCCCTTTGGAGCTGCCTAAATCATGCTACAAGACCGATGTCAGCTGACGTGTTAAATTGATTTGACTGTATCGAGCTGCCTGGGTAGACTGGGAACATCGGCAGGCAGGATGGAGGTCCGGTGTGGGCCGCTGTTGTTTACGTCCAAATTCGACTCTGGTAATCTTGCCAGAGTTGAGAAAGTTACCCGATCAGAAGAAGATGACTTCGATTTGAGTGAGTAAATGATTGTTTATTAATACTAATGTTTTAAATGCCACATCATAATTAAAATGAGTCTACATTTTGGAAGCATATTTAGATTTTTATACCAATTTGTTTAGCAGATTTCTTCATTATCAAATGCAAATAAATAAACTGTAAGTTATTTTATTGCTGAGTGAACATGTCTTGCTTAGGCATATGTACCATATTCTGACCATATTTCCATGGTGGTGTCATTGTAATCTGAATAGTGTACTGATACAGAAACTACTAGTGTGTTCCAGAGATCAATGTCAGAGTGTGAACTTTGTAATGGTATTGGACAAGTTGTGAAGCATGAGAAGCCAGTGATCTAGCCACACTGTCTCAGTATATATATTACCTGAATACCACCATACAGCCATTATTGTCTGGGTGCAGGGTAGGTATGAGGAGTATTTGGTACATTTGTCAACTCTACAAAGACAGTGTCCTTGATGTCTATATGGTTCAGTGTGTTATCAAAATGATTCACCTGTTAAGCTTAGTCTAAGTTTATATAGTCAGTAGATAGAAGTTAGAACTACTGAATTTTATAACTCTAACCTGAAACTGGTGAAACATGGATTCTATTACTTCTGTTATCATTACATCCATCCTCTGTTAATACTATCAATACCAGAATATTTGTTACATCTGTACTATTACTAGAGCATTTTACTATTACTATGCATCAATTAGGCATTTTCCCTCGGATTTGTTTTTCAGTGTAAATGTCTTTGTTATTTAAAGGTGCCTCCTCAATTTGACATTTCACCTGTCTCATTTCAAATGCATTTTGTGAAAAATCAAACCTGTATTGACTACGACACCCATTCATGCAACTTTTCTGTATAGTTTTATGAAATCATCAAACAAACTATTAAATTATTTCATATTTGGTCAAATATCAATTGAAATGAAAATGGTAACGCTGAAAACTCATGAATTTCACCCTTGGTGAAATGTTGTAACCTTGTTATGTGATCGGCGAGAGGATGGAAATGATGCCCATGATGGCTTTGACCCGTACAGTACTAACTGTTTTGGATATCCACTATTTTGAGCCTTGGCAGATCTAACAACTGAAGTAATTTGTTTCAATGATTTGAGCAAAAATAAAAATACAAACTTTTTATTAAATTGGATGCGGATATTACTTCAACCATTGGCACACTACATATTTGGACATCAATGAACTGGATTTATGATAGGCTAAATCAGTTGGAGATGGAGCTTTAAACAATAAACCTCTTTTTTATGTACAAAAATATTTTTATTTATAATTAGCAAATTTTATTCAGTTCACCACTAATTAATCATTGTATCAAAATGCCTACATTTTTGTATACATCTGGAATGATATCTGTACCAGAATTGTATCTATTACATTTGGATCTATCATGATTACTGTTTAAAAATCTGGTCATTTAAATTATATTATTAAATTAATTTATCCCATGTCCACGACTGATAATAGTGATATATGAATTTAACAGAGGGAAGATGTGAATATGCTGTCAGCAGTGCAAAGGAGCAGGTTACCAATTTGAACACTAGCAAAGATGATTAGATATAAGAACATGCATGTATGATTTAGTTTAGAAAGAACCCTTTACCTATGCCCTCAGGTGTTCATACCAGCAGCAGCAACGGAGACATCAAGGCTGATTATGAATACAACGTGTGGACCAAGCCCGACTGTGCTGGAACAACCTTTGAGAATGGCAATAGGTAGGAATCCATGTTTGTGGCGTATGTCGTATATATTTTAGACAAATGGGAGAGACTCTTCCCTTCTAAGACTTCTTAAAAAGATCTTGCCAACACTATTCGGCATAGTGGGCCATTGTGTGGTTACCTGGAAGATTATGGCTTCCTTTGGAAATATTTTATGTCCAATTTGATTAATGATCATGGAACATTACTACCTGAAAAATTCTGATATCTTGTTTAGATAGATACTAAATCCCAATGCCCACAATACTAATAATAATCTGCAAATGTGACTCACGAGCTGATTTTATGCCATTTTTATTACTTTTACTGGAAAACATACAGTTGTCTGTTCTACATGACCATCATTTCCTTGTAGGTCTTGGTTCTACTTCGGTATTCGAGGGTTTAACCCCGGCCGCATCATCAAGATCAACATCATGAACCTGAACCGTCAGGGCAAGTTATACAGCCAGGGTCACGCCCCTCTGGTTCGGATCATACCTGGGCGGCCTCGGTGGGAGAAGATTCGAGATAGGCCAACATATGAGGTAAGTGTTGTGAGGGATGAAATGGGTTTTTATCAGTAAATGAAACAGTGTAGTTTTTTGTGCATTTGAAACTTGTAGAATAAAGTCAAAACAAATTGCTCATGTTATATCATGTGTTCATTGTCAGGTGTTGTGTTAGTCTCAGAACAGATTGGCGTCTCAGATGTCTGACTACCAGTCCTTTGGAAAAGTACAGGATTAATGCCTGCTTTTCTTAAAGGTACTAAGGCTGATAATTTTTAGCATAAAACTATATTTATTCTAATTTCTTAACTGTCCATATGCATTGTAATGCACCACAATTTAAAAAACTTTCACTGTTACCTGCTTAATTTGAATGTTTTGGGGTGAATATCATGTTTACATTGCATGGAGAGGTAATGTAATTTTACAGGTGTTAGTAATATGCCCATCATGTGAACCTGTGAATGTCCGACCTTGATAAACATTGCCCAGAGGTGGTGAAAAATGTTGCCAGCTGTTTGCCAATGTGTTTTATTGAAACACATTTGGGCAGTAAACGTGTTAAAATATATATAATTTTATACTATGTAACATGATTTTATGATTAAAAATCATCAGGCTTTATACCTTTAAACTGGGAATGTGTTCCCTACTAAAATGCTGTAGCATCTCCTCCAGACTTGCAAGTCATGCTGATGTGTCCAGAATACGAGTCTGACCAAATGTCTGTATCTTTTCCAGACTGTAGACTGTAACTTTGTGCTGAGTTTCACGTATCGATTTGGTGAGTTCCGTGGGTCGACCACCTACTTTGCCTTCTGCTACCCGTGGAGCTATGCGGAGTCACAGGATAGGCTGGCATCACTGGACATGCAGTTCCAGTACTGCAGGGCTCTTGGCTCTCAGAGGTATGTGGAGACGGTCTCAATTACTGGCTCAGATGTATACGTTTTTTAGCTTACCTTACCTATCCTCTTCCGGCCTGGTGCCCCATATGGCGGCAGTGCACTTTTTCTAGCTCACTCTGTCTTTGGCCACCTGTTTGGCTTCGTTCCACGACTTCCACCCCAGTTCTAATTTTTTTCTTTTTCTAAATTGTTTGCCTTTAGGCATCCAGGTTAGAGCCATTAAGCAGTGACTTTAGGATGTGTAGGATCCAGTTCCATCTACTTGTCCTGACTTCTGTGGTTCTTTACTTTGGTTTTAATTAGAATATCTTCATGTGACACTGCATATGGCCATCTAACCTTTAGTAGCCTCCTTAAAACTGCATCCTCAATTGATTAAGCCTATCGCGAATCCAGTTCGTTGATGCTCTAATATGTAGTTTGTGAATAGTTTAAGTAATATCCGCAGTTGATTTAATTAAAAAGTGCATGCTTTTGTTCAAATCATCGACAGAATTTGCTTTAGTCATTAGATCTGGTAAAGCTCAAAATAGTGGATATCCAAAATGGTAAACACTTTATGGGGTCAAGGCTGATCATGGGTGCGAGGTCCATCTCCTCGCCGATCACATGACAAAGTTAAAAAATTTCACCAAAGATGAAATTTGTGAGTTTTCAGCGTTTCCATTTTCACTTCAATAAATTCTGCATGCAGAATTAAATAATTTAGTAGTTTATCTAATGATTTTGCGGAAACTACATATAAAAGTTGCACAAACGAACTAGCATGTCGTAGTGGATACTAGGTAGGTTTGAATTTTTGCAAAATGAATTTGAAATGAGACGAGCTAAAAAATCAAATGGAAAAGGCACCTTTAAACACTTGAATAGAACCGTGTTCAGCTTCCGGTTATCACTTTCTTTTAACTTCCGCATCTCACGTCTGTATGATAACATTAACACGTTTATGTTTTTAAGTTGAATCAATTTGACTGGTGATATAAAATATTAAAAAATTATTTATTACTTTATTAATTATAAGTAGTTAATTATCTGGTTCTGAAAACAAAATAACTTGAGTAAGAATGTATGAAGTGTTTTCATTATTCAGCTTCTATGAGTTGGTTGGTGTAGTAGCATAATGAAAGTGGTTCAACTGCCTGACATGTACTCAAATGTTATTTCATAACCCTTGTAGAGTGATGTGTTTATTATTCTACTTAAATTCCTGTTGTTTACATTTTATTTGTTCAGTTGTGTTTAATTCTTGCTTCTCTGTGCTTTTGAATAATAAATTACATAACATATCTCAGTTTAAATGGAAATCTGAATTAGAATTTGATGATACAGTTTCTCTAGATATAAACCTGTTAGACTGAAAAAATTTCAAGAAATATTTTAAAGGTCTTCAAGATGTATAGAACATCTTCACAATATTTGAAAAAAGTTCAGAATAAAACAGTGAGATCAGTGCAAATTTGTGAGATATTGCTAGTATGTGTGATGTAAACAACAACGCTTGCAAGTTTTTCATCTTATCACATTGAATGAATAGATTTGACAAAGCTCAGTGTGCATGCATGTTTGCACGCATGCATGTCTTTGTGTGTTCCTGTGTTAACTTGTAATTTGTTAATCCCTGTTTCATAATGGCTAGTCCAGTGAAATGAAATGTGCAGTCGGCTCGAGTGGTGTGGTCATTGTGCAAGGCGGTAGTGGACTTGGCTGTGACATTAAGGCAACACAAAGGTTGTCTGGCTTCCCACAGCATTGCCTGTAGTGAGCAGGGTCTCGCTCAATAATTGCTGTACAGAGAAACCTTTTAGGTAGATTGGAAATTCTGTTTCAGGAAACGTTTTGTTCATGATGTTGATCACAAAAGTGTTTTAGATTGTTGATTTAAATTTATGTTGTGGGTTACCTCTATTATAGGTTTATAACACAATGCATTTATTCTCATGGAGGATGATAAACAAATGGAACAAGTTATCTACTGATTGTATTAATGCTAGCAGTGTGTCTATGCTTAAAAACGAAATTGACAGATATCCGGTTAGAGTGAGGTACACATAGATAAGCCAATGGGTTTCTTGTCCACTTGGAGCTTGTTACTGTGCTTGGCAATCTTGTTATGCCTTGTTAAATCTATATGCCATGAGAACAGCACCCAATGTGTAGTTGTTAGCACACTTGGATTAGATACAAGCATACCTTGTTTGAACTTCAGTAACCTTAGGCATGTGTCAGTACTCTCTGTCTGTAGCAGAGCAAACGCGAACCAGTGTTTATGGGATAAAGGCTTAGTTTGTATTAGCTGATATTTTGGCCAATCTTCTTAGTTGTGGCCTGACACCATATGCCTTGCAAACAGTGTTGTTGCCACTGACACTTAGTTGTGGCCTGACACCATATGTCATGCAAACAGTGTTGTTGCCACTGACACATGTCATGCAAGCAGTGTTGTTGCCACTGACACTAGCAGTTATACTTAAAACTAATACACCATTGCTCTGTCTTGGTGAATGACCATTCTTCGGTATGAAAAGATGCAATTAGATAGGGAACATTTGGATACAATGCAATTTTAAGAAGTATTTATCAATATACATCCTTTATTACTCTTAATCCTTAATTTGCACCTACTGGCACATAAGGTAGAGATAAGATGCATTTCCCAGAATTCCCCTCCACAGTTCTCCTCCATGATGTTTTTGGTCATCCGCATTTTCCTTTATGGAACTGTCTTAAGGCAGTTTTCTGTATATTTTCATCCTCCTTTTGCAAAACGTGGCCAACCCATGGCCATCTACTGGTAATGAGCAAAACATCCATATTAAAAATCCTTTTTAAATTTGTCCTCAAATAAGAAGTTATAAGCTGTTACTTATGGAATAGCACACACAGAGCACTGATATGGTTATAGGGACCAATCCTAGATATTCACAGTAACTATTTCTAGTGTGTTCTCAAGGGATGTGTATGCTCAGTAATAGCAGTGAAGGGTCTGATTATCATCTTGCTACTTTTGAAACCTCCATATTTTTGTCTTGTTAACTCGTCTATATAAACAGGAACCTGGCATTAGAATGAATAGACAATAATGGAAGTATGTGAATTGCAGGCTTTTGAGTAGTAGCCAGTACTGTTGAAAACTTCCTACAGAAACACAGTTAATGTTTCAGCGAACTTAACGAATCATGTAATTTACAATTTGCTGTTGCTAGAATGGGTACCGTTATTTGTAACAGCTTATTTGGTTATTTTGTGACTTAGAAATTACTAATTAAAAACTATTAATTTGTATTGTAAAATATGTTAATTGGTTCCTGCATAATTGACCATGTAGGTAACTGTTTTTATTTTGTTGATTGATTATCGTTGTTACATGTGGATGGTTCACTGGGAATGATAATGTTTGATAATCTGATGTACCTACACAATATTCAGTTAGAAATGTCTACATATTTTCCCTTTCCTTGACAGCATGCCAGACACTGTGTATTACCACAGGGAACTCCTGTGTCACTCCCTCGATGGGCTGCGCATCGATCTCATCACTATCTCAAGTTGCCACGGCATCAAGAACGAGGACGAACCTTGCTTTGATGACAAGCTCTTCCCAGATATAAGCCCGACCAGATGTAAGGCATTTGAAGACAAACGCGTGAGTGAGTTTTCTCATGATCCACTGGTTTGTGTCACACAATGACTGGTTGAGAATGTGCTGTATTATTTGGAGACATATTCTGCCAAACTGTCATCCTTGATTCTGCTATATTGTCATCCCTGATTCTGCCACACTGTCATCCCTGATTCTGTTACACTGTCATCCCTGTTTCTGCCACACTGTCATCCCTGATTCTGCTACACTGTCATCCTTGATTCTGCCACACTGTCATCCCTGATTCTGCCACACTGTCATCCATGATTCTGCCACACTGTCATCCCTGATTCTGCCACATTGTCATCCCTGATTCTGCCACACTGTAATCCTTGATTCTGCCACACTGTCATCCATGATTCTGCTACACTGTCATCCCTGATTCTGCCACACTGTCATCCCTGATTCTGCCACACTGTCATCCCTGATTCTGCCACGCTGTCAGCCTTGATTCTGCCACACTGTCAGCCTAGATTCGGCCACACTGTCATCCTTACCTCGCAGGTGTACGTAGTTACGAGTCGGGTCCACCCTGGGGAGACACCAGGCAGCTTCGTCTTCAATGGTTTCCTAGACTTCATCCTTCGCAAAGACGACCCACGTGCGCGGCAGCTCAGACGACAGTACGTATTCAAGCTTATCCCCATGTTGAACCCCGATGGCGTTAAACGCGGGCACTACCGGACTGACTCTCGAGGTGTCAATCTTAATCGCATGTATCTCGATCCAGACTTCAATCTGCACCCGTCAATTTATGCCTCGAAAAGCCTCCTGGTATTTCACCACATCAACAACCGCATACAGAAACCGAAGCCGTTGGCGGGAGGCGAGGGTGCTGTCGCAGGTGGCGATAAACACTCCCACACCACAGGGGTGCCATCTAGTGAGAGATCTAACAAGGAGGGTAATCGACAGCCAATCAGGAGTAAGACGTATAACATCGTTGTTGACGACAGCGGTGCCAGCAGCACAACAGTTATTGACACGTCAACATATGCCGACGGGTCAATGCCTGTCATCAACGCCGGTGACTGCGAGATGTCTTCAGATGTCACGTTGTCATACAGCAGTGTGGAACTTACAAGTCCCGATTGTAACAGCCACAGTGCATCAAATCTCACACAGACATTCAGCAACATGGCGCTGGTAACCACCGATATATCACCACAAGATAGTGCCATGTACCAATGCGCTGAGTTGCCGCTCACATATGAGTCTGATTACTTCCGATCGTGTAACGATATCGCGTCGGGCGGTGAATGCGAAGATCCAGACGAGGGCACCACAGAGCACCTCGGAAACGAGGGTTCCGAGGAGGATGATGATAGTGTCCATATTGATCTAAGTCATCCACGATCACCACATCTGTGCGACCCGAAACTTCTTGAGATTCCACCAAGCGAGAGTGGAATCGCATTCTACATCGACCTGCACGGGCATGCATCAAAGCGAGGCTGCTTCATGTACGGAAATTACTTCGAGAGTGAAGAGATGCAAGTGCAGAATATGATGTTCGCAAAGCTGGTGTCGTTGAATACGGCGCACTTTGACTTTACAAGTTGTAACTTCACCGAGCGCAACATGACAAGTAAGGACCGCAGAGATGGCATGTCGAAGGAAGGCGCTGGACGTGTCGCTATTTACAAAGCCATCGGAATCGTCCACAGGTAAGATCACTTGTCAGTTACCCATGTAGAGAGTCCACGTTACCTGTTTGTGAAATTTGTATTTTAGGATTTCGGATGATGCTGTTTGCTATTTCCAATATTATTTACTAGAAGGTAACCCCATTATTTAGACAGATGCCTTTTCATGTAATTTGCTCGATATTTGTTCAAGATTAAATATATTTTAGCTATGTATATGTAATTTTTGTGTACATGTATTTTATCAAACTGTATTTATGATTTTATCGGGGAGCTTGTTTCAAGGTAGTTTCAAGCATGGTGATGAAATAAAGTTGATCGTATCATATGTTCTTTTTTTCAGTTAACCTGTTTTGATTTCATCAGAGTATAGCAAAGAACATATGGCATAATTATTCATTTAGACAGTCATGACTTGTAAGAATTTTTCATTTTTAGATTTGTTTATTCTTGATTGCTGATGATGGTATTTGTTAGTTCCGTTTTATTGTAATAAATAAAAATAGTTTTTTTATTCTGTTTGGAATTCCATTTCTTGTTAAGAAGGAACTGGTCTAATTAAGTAGTCGTACAAGCTCTGATTGAAGCTGTGCATGCTCTAATTATAGCTATACATGCCACTACTGTAGCTATATGTTATCATTGCTGTCTGTAGCTATGTATGCTCTGATTGTAGCTATACCCTGGAGTGCAACTATAACATGGGGCGTATGGTGAACTCAGTTCCAATAGCACACAATGACGGGGGCCGGGCGACACCTCCCCCCGTCGCTGGCTTCCCCCCGAAGTACACACCAGCACATTACGAGGAGGTAAGACAAAATGACTGTTGAAGCACATTTAGTATTGTAGGGCAGTTTCTGTTAAGTTTGAAGAAATTACATTGTGTACATAGTTATATACATCTAAAGCTGCTTCTGCAAATGATTTAGCCCATTTCGAGTCAGTTTCATTGATGTTCAGATCTGTTGTGTGTGTTTAGCTTAAATAATAGGTGCAATCGTTTTTAATAAAAGATTGCACACTTTTGTTAAGATCATTAAAAGAATTGATTGCCTATGATCATTAGACCAGGTAACTCGTGAAAGGGTGAATAGACTGATGTCATAGCATATACAGGCAGAGCCACTTGTTCCCTTTTTTATTTAGTTTCGACTGGGTCCTGTCAGAAATAATTTAATAGTTTGTCTGATGATTTCATCAAAACTAAAAACACATTTTCACAAACGAGCTGGCACATTGAAGTGGACACTGCATAGGTTTGATTTTTCATGAAATGATTCTAAAACAAAACAAGTGAAAAAATTTAATTGTCGATGGACCTTTATTTTACATACACAATGATCAGACTTTGTACCTGTAATAGACTGGATACGGGGATTAATGTAATGTATCAAAGTGTTGCTGTGCTTCCTTGCAGGTTGGCAAAGCAATGGCCATCGCTGGACTAGACATGACAGAGACGAACCCATGGTCGCGGATCACGCTGTCGGAGCACTGTGCCCTGCACGGCCTCAGGGAGTGGGTGCGACGCTACCTCCGCGGGCTCCGAGGGCTGCCCAAGGGCCTGCCCAACCGGGCAATAAAGGCTGCCAATCGGGCTGCTGCGTGCGTCGCTTTGTTCCTCTGCCTGCTTGCGTCGTCTCTCTCCCCAGCTCAACTTGGGATAGACACACTAGTTTAGTTGTCGCTTCTGCAAATGATGTCCCATCTGACTGACGACCTGACAGTTCTATGTGTTCTGTTTGTTGTATCAACGGTTTTCATGTTCACTTTGTTATCCGTGCGAAAGTGGTCCTAAATCGACACTTGTAGAATCTTTATCTTTACATTAATTATATATGGCCCGGTGTAACACACATTAAATTTATATTAAAACTTATTGTTGTCATCTAAACAATACAGTTTTTTGTGACCTCCCTCTCATGCATCGCATCTGTGCCAAAAAAAATTGAATATGTAAAAACATAGTGAGAAAAAGTGTTGAAACCAATGTTGGGGGTGCTCAGCCTAGTACAGCTGGAGAAGAGAGCACCATTCAAACAAGAGAGAACATTCATGGTTTTTAAAGCCATACCAAGATAACAACAGTAACGGAATTTAGGGAGAATTCTTGGCAGTAGCCAACAGGGCTAACAATGGTCATTTGGTGCTGACCAGTCACTGACTAGTGGATCTCCTGTATGTTCTACTCTCACTCCTGTGTAAATCAGGTAATAAAATGTAAAAAAATATCAAAGTATCTGTTGCTCATATTGTCGTCATTAACATTGTTGTCGGCACTTGTTTGGTTGCTTTTGGAATGTCTTCACTGGCTTCAAACACTGTCTTTTCAATCTCTACATTTTTACACTCAACTTCTGTGTTCTGTTTGACACCAACATGTACAGTGTCATGGTGTTCTTAAGACTGACAATTTGGTGTGTGAATGCGGCCACCATTCACTACACAGGCTTGTGAGCACAGTGGCTGAGCATCGAGATCTCAAGGATCCTCTTGTGAGCACAGTGGCTGAGCATCGAGCACTCAAGGATCCTCTTGTGAGCACAGTGGCTAAGCATCGAGCACTCGAGGATCCTCTTGCTGCTATTTGAAAGTTGCATAGTTAAATTCGGTTGCAATTTTCTCAGTTCACTCAGTTGTTCCAGGCAGTAGACAGTTCACTCAGCTGTACCAGGCAGTAGACAGTTCACTCAGCTGTACCAAGCAGTAGACAGTTCACTCAGCTGTACCAGGCAGTAGACAGTTCACTCAGCTGTACCAGGCAGTAGACAGTTCACTCAGCTGTACCAGGCAGTAGACAGTTGTGGAATTCAATTATACAAAGTAACTGCTTTTGTACATAGATCCCATCATGGCTGAATACTTCATGACGGAGTTGCCTTATGTCATAATGAACATGCTCACCTGGAGTGAAGTGTAAGGTGCTTTGATTTGTCTAATAAGACCAGAGTAGTGTTATATTAGAATCTCTACCTTTTACAGTTTATTCACTGATAATTTGGATGACTAGGAGTCACACAAACTTTGAATCTCCTTTGCATTATAATTTCACATTTTGCCCACAGTTAAGGTCTTGTGGGCATTCATTTCCCTACATTGCCTTCCTTATATCCGAGTAAGCTGCCTTTCCCACGCCATTCAACAGTGTTATAGACTACGGTCTGTACTAATTACCATAGAATGTTTTTCCTAATAATTGTATATCTCTTGCCTACATAAGTTATGTACTGTGACTTGGACTGGACACTTGGACTGCACCCTTCACTGTATAAAAAAATTTAAGTGTTAATATTACTAAAACCAGTCGGTTTTCTTTGACGAAGCCACACTGTTGTCAGTGCTGTACTCTAGGTCGCTTAGAGGTACAGGGTCTGATTGTTTTTTCATAAAATGTAATATAGTATAAACTATATGTTATATAGTATAAACTATGTTATATAGTATAAACTATGTTATATAGTATAAACTATGTTATATAGTATAAACTGTATGTTATATAGTATAAACTATGTTATATAGTATAAACTGTTATATAGTATAAACTGTATGTTATGTAGTATAAACTGTATGTTATATAGTATAAACTATATGCATTCTAACATCTTGTCCACCCAAATGTGTTTTAAAGGACTCTCCTCAATAAATTTTTTTGCTAGTCTCATTTCAGAATCATTTAGCGAAAAACCAAACCTACCTAGTATCCACTGCAATATGCTAGCTCATTTGTGCAACTTTTGTATGTAGTTTTTGTGAAATCATCAGACAAACTATTAAATTACTTAATGTTTGGTCAAACATTAAGTGAAATAAAAATGGAAATGCTGAAAACTCATGAATTTCATCCTTGGCGAAATTTCATAACTTTGTCATGTGATTGGCGAGAAGATGGAAGTCACGCCCATGATCGGCATTGACCTGCACATTGTTAACCATTTTTGATATCCACTATTTTGGGCCTTACCAGATCTAACGACTAAAGTAAATTATTTCGATGATTTGAAAAAAAATAGGCATTTTTTATTAAATCGACTGCAGATGTTACATAAACTATTCAAACACTACATATTTGGAAACAAACAAACTGGATTTGTGATAGGCTAAATCAGTTGAGGATGGAGCTTTAATGAACCACAATTTTTTAATGTAATTTCACCACTATCTGTTGAATTTCAATGTTCTGACTTGAATATCACATTTACATTGAATGCTGAATGACAAGGGCAATATTCATAAATCACATTCATGAGATGTAGACATGAGTGTCATTCACTTCAACTTTGAGCACCATTTTCCTATGAGAAACAGAGCCTAATACAGACAAGCAGAGATATAGTGAAGAGAGTAGGAGACTGACCGATAAGCCACCCATTCTACACCTTTTGTCACTCGGCATGTAACCACTGAACACCTGGAAAACTTGTTGCTTTAAGTTTGTGGTTTTGTAAGGAGACCCTTTTTGTGGTAATTTAATTTTGTGCCATTTGGTCTACTAAAACCTAACATTTGTTTTGCAATTTCACGGAAAATGGCAAAGTTGCAAATTTGAAATGCTCGAACATTTCCTGGTGTACAGAACTTTCATTTATCCAAATACAGCGCTGTATTCAATAGTACACACTTATTGTGCTGCTATCAGTGAGGAATTGCATTAAAAAGTTCTTATAGTAGTCATGATAGTCACATGTTAAATGCATTAATGAGTTCTTAATAATCAATGTGTGTTGATAGTTATGATAGTGTGTTAATTACAGTTGGCACTAACTCATTTTAAAAATAAATTTTCATGGTAAATTCTGTACGCATGAAAAAATTCCTTTTTTTGTAAAGATGTAATAAGATTGCATCGCATTTTGTTTGACATGATGGACAGTGAACATAAATAATAGATCCTTTCTCCACTGTTATGTAACTTCCCATGTATGTATGTACTGGTATGTATGATTTGATCATAAAATAAACTTCTCTCTCTAAACAGGGGCTGTGGGGTGATGTCGCAGGGAACATTTGTGCCTCGGGTGGCATTCCTGACGACGAACAGATCAAACCCAAACATCGGTGGCAACGTCAGCAATCAGCAGGATTCTTCTGGCGGTGGACCAAGCAAGCCGTCTACGATGGCTCGACGGAGCACAATCAGCACGACCTCGACAAAGAAGGAACTC
The DNA here is from genome assembly GCA_009193005.1 of Lamellibrachia luymesi. Lineage (NCBI taxonomy): Eukaryota > Metazoa > Annelida > Polychaeta > Sabellida > Siboglinidae > Lamellibrachia > Lamellibrachia luymesi. The sequence continues at coordinate 19,669 of SDWI01002604.1, forward strand.
GGTCCGGTCCGAGACGGTACGATTTAGTGAATTCATCATTGTTTGGACAGTTTGTAAAAGCTACTAAATCATTAGCAAAATCATTTCAGTAGAAAATAGAAATTGTAGTAACCAATGAATGAGTGCTGTCTTAAAATATCTTTTTCAATGTGTGCTCATTTTGTGTGGGCAAAATCATTAACTAATTTAGTAATAGTCTGTTTTATTGAATACTTTGACACCTTTTTGTAGCATTATTGTAATCATGCCCCTTGATTCTGAATATCAGTGTACACCCTCGAATGAATATCAGTGTACACCCTCAGTTGAGTATCAGTGCTGTGGAAAATGTGATATTTATAAAGTTTCATTTAAAGTTATGCTGGGTGCAAAATATATTAAAAACCTGAGACCCTAAATAATAATCTTCATATTTGTTATATATTCAGAATTGAATATTTATTTATTCAGTGACTGATGTTACAAAAGGTATTACTTGTTTGGCAACAAGTATAGGCAGATTCCTCCTCAATTCCATTTTTTTTTATCTGATTACTAATACATTTTGCATAACATTAAACCTGCTAGTCAGTTTCAGAAATGCAAATGCAGGAGATTTATGCGTAAATTGGAAGGTCTCTGTGTATAAGAGAATTGTGCGTGTGTTTGAATATTTCACATCCTCCGCCATGCATAAAAATTACACTAGATCAGCTTTAGTTCCCAATACATTGCACAAGTACTATTAAATGGTACACTGACATGGTAATATAGACATTGTGGCAGTAGAACATTTCCTTGTGGACTAGTAATTATAAACTAACATGTTTTCTACTGAGATGATCTACTAATAATTTGTTCTACTCCTGAAATATATTACCATACAAAAAAAATTCCTTACCTGCCTGGCAGTACCCTTCATGTTTTATTACACATGCAACGTAATATTTAGTGGCAGGGCTAGAACTGAAACATTTTCATTTCTTTGAAGTTTGTGATCCTGGGTGATGAAGGCATTTGAGACCTTAGGTGATCGAGGCTTTTTTATTCGTGATTGTGACACCTATTTTTAAAATATGTTTTTTCATTCATTATGTGCTCCGATTGTGACAATTAGCAAACATATATGAATTAAATAGAACTTGTATAAAGTGGAGATGTATTGATTGGTATTATTTAAATGGATAATTAACGAATTGTACATCGATGAATGATAATGGGGGATCGTTTGTTTAACGCATATTTTAGACAATGCAACATGCAAGGCACAAAGATACTGCTTAGCCAAGCCTCTGTTGTCCAGTCTGCACAAAACTTAATTGAAATAACCCCTGCTGATGTCGTTGGCATGAGTATAAGGAGGAACTGACGATCTTTTGCTAACTGAGGCCACAAAAAAAAAATTTTCATTAGAAATCCGGAAGATTTGTTCTCCCGTGTGGGAGAGCGGGAGATTTGATAGATATCTGGGAGTCTCCCAGTGATACAGAGAAACTTAACATGTATGACTAGTATCCACTATGATGTGCTTGCTCTTTTGTCAGTACAAATTGATTATTAAAGTTTGTGAAATCATTGGACAAAATATTTTTTACTTGGTCGGATAAATTTTTTTGTGAAAAATGACATAAGTGGCCCTGCCTCTATATACTGTGGCATAAGTGGCCCGGCCTCGATATACTGTGGCATAAGTGGCTCTGCCTCTATGTGCTATTGCACAAGTGGCCCTGCCTCTATATACTGTGGCATAAGTGGCCCTGCCTATGTACTATGGCATAAGGCTATTTATACTTTCACAAGTTACCCAATCTAATGACCAGTGCCAATTCTGTAAATAATTTTAGCAAACATACACCTTCTTTAGTTAAACCGACAGATTTGAACATCAAGAAACTTTGTACATGACGGGCTAAATCAGAGTGGAGGGCATACTTGAACATCAGCGAACTCATTACGCCAGGGGTAAATCAACAGGAGGGCGTTTTAAATTAGAGTAACCTGCATGTGTGGTTGGGTTCAGCAGCCCGACTACAGCAATTGGAGCGGAACCGGCGGAAGAGTGTAAACACCGTGACGATGCGCACCACCACCACCGCCACCAGCACCATGGCACCACCGCCCATCAACTCAGCACCGCCCATGCAGTGCACCACCAATGCAGCAGTGACGTTCTCCGTGACCAGCACTGCCAACCCTGACTACCAAGTAAGTGTCTACATTGTGTTGACCAACCACATGTTGTTTCTTTTACTTGTTGATAGGATGCTGATTTGAATTCCTAATAATTGTACTCCTATTAAATTAAGATTTAACTACAGCTACATGTTTATAAAATAAGTGTGCATTCAAGTGCAGGCTGCAAATTTAGCAGGATTCCATGTGTCCGAAGATCCCAGATTTTGGCTCGGAAGCATAAGGCCATCATTTTGTTTATTTTGTGATTTCGTCAGAATCCTTAGTTCCCGGGAACTCGATACAGTATACTATTTATATTATTGGTTGCAAACGCTATTCAGCAGGTCTGCCAAGTAATATTATGAGATCGGTGTGATGAACGATGTTGTAATTTTGGCTTGATCTTCAAGAACTCAACAAACAAACAGTGGCTCCATATTATTGGTAATCGAGACTACCTGGCTCCAAATCATGGGTAATCGAAACTACCTGTGTTGTAGAAATCCGTATTGAATGAAAATCCACTGTGCCACCTATTGGCTTATATATTTTGTCGTATCTGATTTTGTGTTCGAACCAAAGAACGACCAGAAAAACTGTTATTCAGAAGAAGAGACACGCACAAAGCCAGGACGGGCAACAAGAGGTGAAGAGAGAGAGCGGGATCGCTCATACGACACTTCAGACTAAACTGAAACGGGAACAGCAGCCCTACTGGCTCAACGGTCAGCCATGGCTAGTTTATGATGATGATCAGTGATCGATGAGGGGTTCTTGGGGGAAAGGCGGAATCCCAGAATCTCGAAATATCAGGATTACCTCATATTTAGGAATCCATCTGAATCCTAGAAAAAAATCCCCAAATTCAATCCCCATATAGCATTATGTTTTAAAACGTTGCCAAGAAATCAGTAAAAGATTGTGTCTAAATTGTATTAAGACCTACCAATGACTGTTGCATTTTCTTGTACAGAAACAAACACAGCCTGGCGAACTGACAAAGTTATTCTTGAAGAGCCACAAGGGGGTGCTGTCAAGTGGGTCACATGGTCGACTGTCCGGAGTGAGGCTCGGCCCACTGTCAGCGCCTGACAGTCCTTTGAGTACGAAGTCAGCAGCAACGTTTGGTTTTGATGGCGTTTCACACCGGTCTCAACAGATGTCGCCAAGCACCAACTCTGAGTCATTTATTACAGACATCACCAGGGGGAGCCATGGCAATGAGGAGGAGAAACTGAACCCTCTCAAACAACATGTAAGGGATGGTCTCAAAGTACAACTCAAACAACATGTAAAGGATGGTCTCAAAGTACAGCTCAAACAACATGTAAAGGATGGTCTCAAAGTACAACTCAAACAACATGTAAGGGATGGTCTCAAAGTACAACTCAAACAACATGTAAGGAATGGTCTCAAAGTACAACTCAAACAACATGTAACGGATGGTCTCAAAGTACAACTCAAACAACATGTGATGGTCTCAAAGTACAACTCAAACAATATGTAAGGGATGGTCTAAAAGTACAACTCAAATAATGTAAGGGATGGTCTCAACATCAAACAGCAGTGATTTTGTTTACAACAGTTCAAATTCCAAGATAGTGCCTGAGAACAAACGTAGATGAACTACTGCATTAGACCAAGACTGGCGGATGTAACACAGACATCAGTGCACTTGTCCAAGCATTTCACTTGTTTACTGTTTACAACATTATTCTGTATTTCATGACATTGTCGCATTGAGCATATCACAATGTCTTGTTGAGTATTATGCAGTATGTTATTTTGTAACATTTGTTAGTGAAGAACCTAATGAGCGAGTGTTGTGTTGTAGATACCTGGCTTATCAATGTATCCAACACAAGCTCTCAACCCTCGCCTATCCAAGCCACAGCAGGCATCAAAGTAAGTAGACATGTGTATGGTACCTTTCAAGGTTAAGTTAGGCCTCTTATTTTATATTAGTTGGTTTACAAATTTGTTCTAACACAAAAACAGGTGAGTCGGTCAGGAAAAAATACTACTTTATTGGCCAAATGTATTCAGACACTTCAAATAATAAAAATCTCGGCTGTCTGGAAACATGCCATATGATATGGTAGACAAAAATAATTCACAGATATGCTATCTGAATCTTTATGCACGCGAATGAGTCCTGACGTTGTGTCCCGTTAATTAAACTACCCTTTATTTTTTCTATCCCAGTGCATTCATTCAATCATACTACATCATTCCACATACAAAAAACATATATTTGTTTAACATTTTGCACACTTTTATGGTCCAAATACCAGGGTTCGTTGCATTCACGGTGAGCTAAAATATATGTCACTGACACAAGCTGCAGAAGACGCTGAAGCAATCAACAGCGGCGGTACTTGGACTGAAGAAGTGCGCATAAAGACCACCTATTTTCTCCCAGTATCTGAAATTTAGTTCATTATCATATTTAAGTTTTTGAGAATACATCATGAAGACGGCAAATACAGTCGTATTTGAGAAAATGCTCGGGAGAAAAAAGTTTTTTTCAAAACCAAAATTGGTTCGGCGGATTCGTAAACCAACTAATAAAAAATAAAAGGCCTAAGGCTAAGTGGGAATGATGAAAGTACTGTGTGTGGGGCTTGTGATGGTTCAGTGGGTGGGGCTTGTAAAAGTTAAGTGGGTGGGCTTGTGGTGATTCAGTGGGTGGGGCTTGTGATGATGCAGTGCGTGGGGCTAGTGAAGGTTTAGTGGGTGGGGCTTGTGATGGTTCGGTGGGTGGGGCTTGTGACGGTTCAGTGGGTGGGGTTTGTGATGCTTCAGCGGGTGGGGCTTATGACAGCGGGTACTGTATTTTGTAAAGATGAAGATGATAAATTCTTGTTGGATAAGAATTATTAGTTTTATCCTGCTAAAAATTCTTATCCTGCTAATACAATCCCTTTAGATTCAACCAGTCAGAAACTTTGTGTGTGTGTGTGTGTGTAACGTGGATGATAGCTGATACCTCCCTTGCTGTTTCACTGTGTGGCCGTGTAGATCCTCTGGTCCTTGGAAGTCTTGGCACCCGAGTCAGTCTGCTCAGACACAGCGTTTCTGGGCCAACAGTCGTGTGGGCCAGTTGTAAGTGTCGGCGCCTGTACAGCGTTTGCACACCGCCATGCAAAACCTGTGCCACTTTTGCATGTTCCGGATTCTCGTTTTTCCTTGTTTTGAGGCTTTTTTGTTGCTGCGTGTGCTCTGTCGCCTGTCGTGTGAAAACTCTGTTTGTGTGGATGTGATGTGACTACTGATGTTATTTTGTGTTTAGTTGCGTTAAATTTGAGTTAAAAATTAATTTTGAGTTTAAACTGTACAAAGGTATGTTATTTGTTAATCAAGACTAGGTTGTTGTGATAAACATATTTGTTGAAAGTTTAACTGTTTTATTTCGTACATTTAACTTTTTATTTTAAATAACCACTATACCATGGGATATGGATCTTCCAGCTGGGCTTTTAAACCATGCACATGATCATTCACGTGTATGTGTGCATGTGTACACTTTGTATGCTGCCATGTTTATGACATTACACAAGGGTCATCATGTTTAATTTACATGTATTGGTTTTCATGCATTTTTCAACACATGCACATTTCAGCTTGCATTTGCACATATTCTTATTGACTGAAAAACACTTGGTTGTTTAAAATGCAGGTTTGACTTGGTGTGCCGACGTATCAAACTTAACAACATCAAGAGGAGATATGAAAAGTTGCCTATGTAAAGATTTTAATGACCACTAGACATATTCCAATGGTCTATAATGGACTATTATGAAACGGTTATCGCAACAATAACGATGCTAGTTTCACTATTTAAAACATGTTTTCAGAGTGTTTCTTTACATTAATAAATGAACACAGTCACTGTAATCTCTGCGTACAGTGTCCCTGGTTACCACACGATAAAAGTTGCCTAGACAAGTTTGTATTTTTCCTATATTTCAGTTGCCCCATAGTTCCTAAGAATATTCTCTGAACGTTGTTCCTCTTTTCTCTCAAGGATCCTAGGAGGCCATCCACTTGTGTCGATACGATACGAAGGGTAAATTCAACCTGCTCTGCCTACCCTGTTTAACCTTTACCCCAATTGTGGTTTTCACTTTCGTCTCTAGGCGCATTTACTCAGAAAGCTGTTTTTGGTTTCCAAAAATTAACCACAAGGTTTGAGGCTGCTGCCCGTATTCCTCTGTTCTGTCTGTCGATATCCTGGGGTCTTTTGGAACAACTTTTTATGCTTTTTTTGGCTGTCATTTCATTACCTTTTTTGTTTTATGTTAAGTTGTTTTTTTATTTTATGGTGTCTGTCTGTGTAAAATATTTGGTATTTCTCAGGCTTATAAATAGGCTTATGGCACTAATTACTACTGACTGACTGTGTATTTTGGACATTTCTGTGGAATTCAGCATTCCACATTTATTATTTGGGATTTGGTTTGTTTTGCATTAATTGTGGACTAATTATTTTCAAGTCTGTCCTATTTTTCTTTGTTGGCTGTACCAAAACTAATGATTTGAGCCAACCGCCGCTATAAAGTCTGTTTAATGATTATGGACATTTAAATTATTTATGGATTTTATGTATTTTACTTATTTTATTTATTTATCTATTTATTAATAACCTTTAAAAACTCAGTACGTTTTGTGGAATGGCATAAGCGAAATACACGTGAGTAATATCACATCTACCAAGCGAAAATGCATTTAATAATTAATAATAATGTGTCATGTCACTTTTTTGTATTGATGTAAATAATTGTGCTGTACTTATAAATACAAATATTCTGCTTGCTATGCAACTCTTTGTATGAAATTTGTGCTATGTAAAAAAATTTTTTTGCGAAAACTTTTTATTACGACGCCTGTGTGAAATTGTGAATGGTAATTTCGCTTCTATTTTGCACAGATGTGACAGTATGATCTCAGTTATCAGATAGCTGTTGGGAATGCTGATGTTTAATTGATACAGACCCTTCACAAAGAACATGTCTGTGACTGCGAAATGTTTTCATGATAAATATGTATCCGTGTTTAAGAATGCTCCAATCGTGACATCAAATAATCGTTCACAGCAAAGTGTACAACTTTAATATAAGCTTGTTTATTTGTAAAGAAATGTAATATTGACACATTGAACTTGCTTATTTGTACAGATAAGTACAAATTTGTGTGCGTGCGTGCGTGCGTGCGTGCATGCGTGCGTGCATTGCGTGCGTGCGTGCGTGCGTGCGTGTTCATGTTGCATTTATTGAACTGGCCCAGAGGGAACCATGTCAGAATTTATTACTTGGTGTAATGTCACCTAGGCAGTCTGTAATGCATTTGTAAGGCACCATGTAAGAGTTCATGTATATGTGCACTGTTAAATTGAAGTTAAGTAGACGCCTAACAACACATCCATGCTGTGAATCTCATGTAGAAGCTGATGCATTTTAGATCGGACCCTGTGAGACGAAAGAATCGTAAGGCACTGCTCAACAAGCGCCGCAGCACTTCCCAGAGTCCCAAAGGAAAGAAGTCGATGCGTAAGAATGGCAGCAGTGGCACTGACAGCGAGACGGAGAGACGATTCAAGGGTCGTCGGAGGAGGATGTCTTCCATTGTCAGACCCAAAGTGCCACGTCCAACTGAGGGTCCTGCCCAGGAGACACGTAAGAGGAGGGAGAACTGGGAGATGTGTGGGATGTTGGACGGGGGGATGTTTTATTTGCGAGGTTCTGGTTTTGTTTGCTTCCCCTGTTTCATTGCAGTTGTGCTTTGTTGTGGTTATTTTGTGTAATATCTGTATGTAGTTATTTTGTATAATGTCTGTATGTGCCGTCTGGCTCATTGAAATACGACCACTCCTGGGTTTCTCAGACAAATGACGAGTAGACTTTTTATGATGAGTAAGCTACTAAAAGTTTACTCATCGCAACAGCTTGCAAGCACAAACTAGCAATATTGGTGGTGCATCAATTAGCCCGATGTTTTGAATGAAAAATGCATGCAAAATGTACGCAATTAATCGTTGGACATAAAACACTGTTTATTTGTGGTAGTTTTACTTCATTGAGCAAGACTGTAAATGTGTTTGAATAACAGTATGTTTCTTATGACTAGAACATTAATAAATTGTTGAATTGTTGACATTAAGCAAACTACTATCTTGCTAACTGTAATCCTGTTTCAGACAAACTAAGATTATGAACATAACGACAATTTAAGGGTGGATATGTTTGAAGTATCCCTTCAATCTTGCTTTAAAATCTGCGCAAATAAAATATATAGCTGTATGGATCATCTTCATATGTAGGCATGTGAACTTGGTTGGACACACACCAATCACAAACCTATTTTAGAATAGATTGCCAAGCGTAGTTAATGCAGCAGTTCTTCCAATGCATGGATACGTATAATCGGACACCTGCTGTTTTACTGAAATCACCTACTTGATCAACAACCATTGAAACGCATGTGATCATCTCTTCGCCTTTTTTGTTTGTATTGAAATAGAAGATCATTGTTTTTTATCAACAAAACTCTATTCTAAGTATTATATTTCGGTTTTATGGTGATGGACGTTTTATGTTTTTTGTATTGAAATTAATTTGTTGGTTAATTTTGCAACTTTGTGGTGGAATAACAAATAATCAGGTGAAATGACTGTAGACATTAATTCCATATTCTGTAAGGGATACTGGAGGTAACCACCCCCAGTTTTATGATTTGTGGGTTTGCTCCTGGGGTAAGCAAGTATGGTGGTTTCCATCCAGGATTTTGTCTGGTTACCATCCCACTAGCGACTTTCATGAGAATCCACCGCTAATAAAATATGTCTGTACGTGTATATTACAACTCTAGAGTGCCCAGTGCAAGTTTTAGATAAGTAATTCTGAAATTTACATGTTCCTAGTTAGTAGGGACAACATTTAATTAATGTTTATTTTTACAGTATTGAACAATTTTTATTTATGTGTAAATTTGACAAATATTCCTGTGTTGGTTGTTGTGTTCTGAGTGTGTTGCATGCTGTGGCACGTGCATGCCGCATGTTGCATGCATGCTGCCTTCTGTTTACTGACATGTTGCGCTGCTTTCCACGGTTAGGTGCGTCTGACAGCACACCAGCCCTGAAAGTGTCACCTAGGTAGGCAAACTTCCACGCCTCCCTTTGCATCATTCTCAAACATGCTGCTGGGCTGCTTCAGGATAATTCTCCATCCACTGTTCAACAAACGCTGCTCCCCTGCTAAGACTTCAACAAATACTGCTCTCGTGCTAAGACTTCAACAATGACTGCTCCCCTGCTAAGACTTCAACAATGACTGCTCCCCTGCTAAGACTTCGACAATGACTGCTTCCCTGCTAAGACTTCAACAATGACTGCTCCCCTGCTAAGACATATTTTCCATCCTCTATTCAACAATGATTGCTATCTACTAGTATTGTACTAAGATTTTGAATGATGAAATGACATTAAGTAATTAAGCAATAGCATTAAGAAATGTAATAGTAAAAATGTTCCTAAGCAGAAATGTTTTATAACTGCTCATAATGTGTTCACTGAAATCTAATTGTTTTGGTTTGTGTTGGAAAGTTTATTGAAATGTTTTCTCTGCTTGCAGCTTGCTGTCATTCTCTATATGTGCTTATTGCCTCAAATATCTATTCATTTATCAGGCAGCTTGTTTTTATTCTGCTTGGGGGCATTTTAATTTCTTTCTGATGCTTTGTATTGCATTGCAAGATTTGGTAGTGTGCTACTTTTGGTGATCGGGTACTCAATTCAACTC
>SDWI01002606.1:0-29359 GCA_009193005.1 Lamellibrachia luymesi
AATTTCTCAGAATAAAGGAGAGCAAAATCACTAACTTTTATTTTAAATAGCACATCTATTACTTGACTTTTTAGGAAGGGATCCATTAAAACTGTTCCAACCATTTGTATTCACATTAAAAAAACAGTTTGATGCAGTTCTGCACTTCTTGTGTGTTTGCCCTGTGGATTGGCTGAATGTTGACTTTGTTTGTTTTTGTTTCTGCAGCACGTGAACAATTCCAGATAGTAATTGCAACAGACAAGGAAACAGCAGTGTAGTACAGAACTGTACTATGCTGGAACAAACTTTAGGACAGAACTACAACAGCAGTGTAGTACAGAACTGTACTAAGCTGGAACAAACTTTAGGACAGAACTACAATAACAGTGTAGTACAGAACTGTACTATGCTGGAACAAACTTTAGGACAGAACTACAACAGCAGTGTAGTACAGAACTGTACTATGCTGGAACAAACTTTAGGACAGAACTACAACAGCAGAAAGTACAGAGCAGTAGTGTAGCCAAAAAGATATTTGGCGTAATGGAGATGTTTGTGTGTACAGTTCTGTACAAGCTGTACAACACTGTGTTGGATGTTTTGAACAACTGGCGTTCAGTGTAGACGATGACTTGCTTCAGTACATGATGGATAGTTTTGTGAAGAGAGTTGATCTACAATTACCCATCATTGTGGTATAGATCAGTTCAGTATGGTGCCAATCAACAGTACAGCTGAAGTGGCAGTGCAGTTCAGAACAGTACAGTTATGTTTTACAGTGCAGTGCACTGGCGTTTAATGTGGACGGAGAACAAGAGTTGTACCGGTCAGATTTACTTAACTACATTGACCTATGCAGTTTTGGTGTCGACTTGATGGCCAGAAGCTCAAAGAAACCACAGTTGCAAAAATGCGGTAGTAGTGTGCAGCATCAGCTGTGGTAAAATGCGGTAGTAGTGTGCAGCATCAGCTGTGGTAAAATGGTGTTGACTGTGGTGTGGATGTGCAGCATGGACTGTGGTAACTGGGTGCTGCACCAAAAGTGATAAACATTTTGTATTAAGAGAGGAGAGTATGGACCAAGGTGTAAGGGTACTGCACATACTGTGGTAAATATAGACGTCAATGGACAGTGTGTTATCGGCAGTCAATATTATTTGTGAGCAAGATAAGTTGTTTAGTTGTCAGATATTAACTGCAATGTGTGGTTTGACAAGCAATCACCGACAACGCAAACAGGACTAGAATGTATTTCATGTTGGACATCCTTATGGTGTGGTGTCCTTTTTTAGAAGCAGGCTTTTGGTATACACTGATGACAATGCCTTGTATCTTGAGAAGTATCAAAAAGTATTTCCTACCACTGTTTGTCAAACCACCTTTGATGTTTTTTCTGATTGTGTATAGATGTGTGTAGTGATTGCAGACTAGATTTCTACCTTATACTTGGCAGGCCCAAGTGTGAGCAGCTGAAGATAAGTCTGCAATCACAATTGACCTTTTGTGTTCAAACGTTTACTTGAGCTTTACATTTCAGAAGTGAGCTTTTGTGTGCAGATTCTATATAAATGTTTCTCTGATCTGACGAGATACAGCAGGCACTTTTATTACATAATTTCTTTTCAAAAAAAGTATTTTGTTAGCAAATGAGTAGCAGAAATTAACATTTTGGAGAACAAATAGTTGTACATATTCTCACACATATTGAAATGTTGCATTTTCACAGCAGTGCTAATTATGTAGCAGCTTTAAGTATGCCTGTGTGGTCTGGATGCTTCTGTGAGAATTTTCTCTGTGAACTTCTGCACACAGTTCTGCTTGAACATTGCTCAAACTGTACAAACACAATTGACATTTTATGCATGTTTTCTATGTTGTCAGTCTTGTGCATATCGTGTGTAGTAATGACTCGCTCTCAATGCTCTCAATGATGATGCCGCATTCCAGATGTCAGGGACCTATAAACATTTGTAATGTGGGCTGGGCCCAAACTTGGCCCTGATGTGTCGCACAGATGCCAGTGATGGGGCATGTGCCAGGAAATGTGGTCTTATAAAAGTGTAACTTTGTACAATTGTGCAAATTCATAATTTGCATTAGTAAACCAACATTTGGAACTATAATTGCTGACTTATCAGACAGAATGTATTTGTGTGGTGTAGCCACAGTATGTAATGCAGTTGAAAATCTGATATGTGTAGCATTTGTGTAAGCGTTTATGACACTGATGTCTGCTTGGCAGTATGCCAGTGAAATTCTATTTTGAAACAATGCAAGTGTCTTTGGAAATTGTCAGGAATTATAAGCTTTTAAAATTGTGGAAATTGCAAGCAGGATATTTTGTATGTACGAGTCAGGCAGATTATTTATTACTGTGTATATAACTGGTATATGTACAGCCTACGTTGTTTGCTCATGTGCCAAGCAGGTCTCTGTCTGGGACAGCTTCTAGACAGTCTCTTGAGGTTGATTTCTAATAAGATGTTTTATTTTGCATAGCATGTTTCTCTAGAGTATTGTTGTTACTCTCCTGTCTGTGTACCGTGTTATATGCTTTAATTTTCACAGCACATTTTGTCATTTTATTGACCATGGAGCAGACTTGTACAAGTGTTGCTTCGGGGCTCAAGCAGAGCTCGTGTCAAATCTTTAATTGCATTACTTATAAGCAATTGTCGTCAGTGAGAGGTTATGGAGATCTAGATACTAGCCTCTATTACTGGTATTGCAATGGTATATAGAATAGAAGTATTGCTTCTTACGGCAGATGATAATCCAGACATAAGGTATGTTCACTTATTTTGGCCAGGTCACATGTACATATATATAATTGCATCAGCATTGCTCCATTGAAGAAAAAAGTAATAAATAAGACTCGTAATCTTTAACAAAGTACATAAATTCATTTTTTATTACTTATATATTTTGTTAATGAAAAAAATATGCTAACTATGAGCACCACATAACCAGTGCAGATATATCTTTTAGTGTAAACTGATGGTATGTATACAAGTCAGACAATGACATGTCACCTTGTTGAGAAGTTTGTTGATATACTCTGAATGGTATGTGTACTTTTGACACTGATTGTAACATATTATACAAACACAGCCTGCATGTTTATGTTCTTAAACTGTCATTACTGTACTAGCATTTGTTAACTAACTGTTGTTAAATTGTGACGTAATTCAAATTGTTTTGGCATACACCAGACTACACCCTTTCTGATATAATTATTGATATGCTTCTCAAGGGAGGAACATATTGACATACTTGTGCTGCAAACCTAAATGAGGTGAGGATAGTGAGGTGTGACCTTAGAAGTCACGTTCTCCCACAGTATCTGAGCACTCTAATAAGTCAGTCTGCATAAAGCAGAGATGTAGGCAAGAAAGGGGCTAAGACCAGGAAATTCATAGAATCTACCTTTCTTTCTCAAGAGTAATCTTTTTAATTCTTTAGAGTCCTTATTGGCGGTTATTAGAATAATAACTTGGTTACTCGTGTCTTTGACTCTTAAAAAGTGCTCGCTGGAGGGTTAAATGTCCAAAAGTCTGTGGGCTGCATTGCCGATACTCGAAAAACAATGTGAAGTCCTTTTGCTGGTTCTTGGCCCAGTGTGTCGGGTCAGTATAGGCAACGTTCAACAGTTTAGAAAAACCGTCTTCTGATTCCGGTAAAACTTAGCATAAGAATGTGGCATGTCATTCACCTTGTTTGAATATGTAATTGCAATGTTTTAGCGTCATCCACATTGAGCCATATTAACTTGAGACAAGCTAATATGGTGAGTCAATCAATATTAGTGTGAAATGGTCCCCAGACCAACTACTTCTCAACCATGTCACTGTCGTGACAGTCAGTTTAGTGGCTGGATGACAGTTAGTAACATTACCAAGGTCATTACTAGTGACTGTCAGTGATGAAACATGTGGAACAGCTAGTGACTGTTTTGGTTGTACAATATGATTATTGTTTATGTGCGTCACTCTGTGACGAGCTGAGCCTATGAGACGGTGTGCAAGATATTACAAGTTGTTTAGTGTCGGTATTCATACATGTTTGAAAAGCTTTTTGTGATATACTTGTTTTCTTAACATTAAAACCATTTTACTGATAAAAATTGTTTGTGCTTTTATGTTTACTTTGTCTTATGACATTTGCACACATGCACAGTCACACACACAATTAGCTAATTACGATGTCATCTGGGCATTTTGCTAGTTCTTAAAATAAGGGTGAACTTTTATAAGCTTATAAGATGCAATTTGAGTTAACTTTAAAACTTTGATTATGCTGACACACCTGTCAGACTGAAAAGTTAAATCGGGCCAAAAACAAATATTAGTGTAGAATCTTGACAATGACGCTGATTGGCTGCTGATGCTTTACTGGAACGCCTATACAAAATGCAGTGGTGACAGTGGGTAACGACGAGACTACGCCTCTGAGACCAGACTCGCTTCTTGGCGAGTTCACGAAGGCGAGCGAGAGTCGCGAGACCAGTCCATGCGTAACCTCGATTATCCAGGCTCTGTGCTGTGGCGCCACCGTTTGTCGCACACGACTTCGTCTGGCTGCAGAGTGGGGTGGGTTCTCATTGTGACGGAAATTATGTATGCGCCCAGATTGTACATCTACAGAAGTAGCTAATTAAGTCTAAGGTCTCATATGGGCAGTTGGCTAATTCATAAAATAACAGTGAACTTTTATCAGTTTTTACGATGCAATTCGAATTAATTTTAAACCTTGATTATATTGACACAACTGTCTACTGAAAAATTAAATCAGGCAAACAAAATATTTAGTTTACGCGGAAGAAGAAATATTTATTGTAGGTGTAGCATCTCCATTGGCTGCTGGCGCTTCGTGTGAATGCATTCGAATCTCCCCGAGAGAGGGCGTGGTCGCAACTCGGGGTAAAACAACTGTTGACCTTCCTGTTTACGAATGTAGGGCACGTGAAATTGTGAAATGTGAACTTAATAAATTCATATTATATGACATGAGTGCCTTTGAGCATTTCTATATGCGTCACATTTACTATTATTAACATATTTTTTTGCATATACTAACGAATATTCACTATATTGTTCAATTAACAAGTCGTTAGATTGTACTAGATTGCTGGATTAAGACGCCAAGCTGTAATTTTTTATTTGCTTCATATCTAGTATTATTAACATAATTGCCAACTTGCAGCATCATTCCATGACAAGATTACTATACCTAATCATGGGTGGTTCTCGCAATAAGCCCCTTGGGGTTTCCAGAGAATCTCCTGAGTTACTAAATCAAATTATTTATGACCATACCTGTAACAACATTGTAAATNGCATGAATACAAGGCTATTTTTGTCAAAATTGATGGGCATCGCACGTCGGGGCGTTTTAAAAGAGCTGGAGGTATGTGATTTTGATAAAACTTGGTCAGCATGTCAATGAGATGATGGCAGATGCTGTGAAAAAGTTTCAGAATTTTTAGTGGTCACGTTTTCTTATAATCTAACAAAACGTTAACATGGCCACCAATGCAATTTTCAACTGTGGTCTGACTCCTCGAACCCCGCAGTTGATGACGTTTTGTGCAACCATGTCGATACCTTGTTGTAAAAATGTGGAGATACGTCGGGTTTATAACCTGCCATGCGAAGAATTCGAAGAAAATTATCTTAAACATGGTACCACAAATACTGGGTTGTTATACAGTGACATATTAACCAATTTATGTTTAGCTATGGCCTTGACACCTCGTTACTTACATGCAACGTGGTAGTTTCTTTGACTTTGGCATGCGTTGTCGTTGAGGCGTTGTACGTTGCCCGGAGCACGTAGCTATATAAAATATACGTTTAGAGCTAGGGGTATACCAAGAATAGGCATCATGGCATGCTGCCGACAATTCTTAAATATTTTTTAGGGCAGGGCCAGGGGGGGAATTCATTTACATTGAGTCATTGTAACGTGTACCGCCACTACATGGTAGCAAGGTAAACTAATGGGTGACTAAGCTTGTACGTTAGATCCTAGATACACCAGTGGTTTTTAATATCAAATTTTTATAACATAATAGTCACCTTTGTTTTTTCTAGGAGTTTTATGTCTAAGGATAATAATGTGGTACACAACAGAGCTGATTTGGAAGTGAATTACATTTATTATGGTACCTCAAAATAAGCATGCATCATTTGGTGGTTCTTAGCTTCTTATTTTTTGCAAACTTATAGTATGATGACACAAAAGTCACTAAAAAATATGGAAACTCTTGTATACATGGCCAAATTCTAAACTAAGGGGGCCCAAATTAACGTACATTGAAAGAGATTTGGAGTGGAGAATGAGAGTGGTTGGGTGGTGGAGATGGCAGTGAAATGGGATTAGTGACAGAAGTATAAAAAATCAAGGACCATTATCGATCATTAAAGGATGCAACATTAATGTCAATAGTACAGTACAGGGATTTGTAGTTTTTCAATGTGTAGTCAGTGTAGTTTACTTTCAAGCAAGTACAAGGTATGTGTGTATTGCAGGTGTCCCTGTAGTGATTGAAGGTGCAATTGACCACTGGCCAGCGAATGAGTGGACACTGGACAGTTTATGTAAGCGGGTTGGACAGAATGATGTCTACATTCGCAGCAACACAAACTGCCATGATTATAGAGTGAGTTTTTTTATTTTACTCAAATATCCCTGCATTTTTTGGGCCACAAATTAATTTCACTTCTCAGTTAATTGGGAAGTCAGGTTAGTCAGACCGATTGGGTTTATCTTGTAGCACTTAAGAACTGTTAGAAAATGTAGGCATAACAAAACACTACATTACCTAAGCAGATGCAGTTTGCCGTAAGACAGTTAAGATACACATTTTGGTAAGTTACTACAAACACTTAATCTTAATCAGTATATATGATAGTTAGATTGTGATGATGTGTTGTACATTGCAAGAAAGACCAACTATGGCAGCTGCAAGTGTAACATATCTGATATATTAGATTATGCACAATCATTGATCACACAATGCCACTTGTGTTCGTTTAATGTTGTCTTCAGCAAGGAACAAAGTACAACATTCGTCAGACAACATTTGCGCAGTATGTGGCTGACCTGAAGGCAGAAAACAAACGTGCCAAGAATTCATACCTAGCTGTTCAAAACATCAAGAAGGCTCTACCGCAACTGCAGGTCGGTTGACAGTGTTTCAGTATCATCTAATGCTCCTTTCTTCTCTGAAGTACACTCTCTCACATTTCCATATTTGTTGCAAACGACGGTTCAATTCCATTTAATCAAGTTATTCAAATTCCTTTAAATTTAATTTCAATTCAAATAATTATTTTTTTATTTTAATTCCAGCTCAAATCTTTCCATTTCAATTCAATTTCAATTCCAAATTAATTCTGTGGAGTTTTTTCAATGCAAATGCATGGGATAATAGTAATATATCATTGTAATATGCATTTTTTTCTGTAATAGTAATAGAGGAACTTTTTTAAAAGTAATAGTAATAGATCTTAAAGTAATAGATATGTTATTTACTTTTCTATTACATATGTTGCTGCAAACTTACAAATAACCAGGATTGTTTGTTTGCATGTTATTCCAACTGCTAGTAATTGTAAACAATGTACAGACAATGGCTTAGCCGTTATTCAAACAACATGAAAAGACCAGTAAGCTGGTCATTTTGTGGTTTCAGAAATACCTGCTCAATGAAACAATGCAGGAGTAGCAAGCCAATTACTAATTGTATGGGATGACCCATTGGGGTGGCTATGGCTTCACACATTCCTAGGGCACACAAATGGTGTACAAATGTATGTTTTGATGCTACAAAGACTTTCAGTTCCAATTCAACTTACTCAAAATCTTTCAATTCAAATTTTGCTTGGTGAAAATCTTTCAATTCAAAGTCAGGAATTGAATAATTCCAATTCATTTTTTAATTCAACCCAGCCCTGGTTACAAAGTAAACCGTTGTAAAAAAGGTATACTGGTAGTCATGTATCTCTTTGTTTTTATAGCCCATTAGATATTTTACATTACCAGTGAATGTTTTATGTTTTTTTACTTGTCTTCAGGAGGACGTTATTGTGCCAGATTATGTAGGCAAGATGCATGGAGGACCGTACATGTGGATAGCAAGGAGAGGACACTATGGCAAGTGGTCCTGTGATACCTGTACATGGGTGGATACTATGCTGAATACACACAATGCAACAAAACCTGTTACATGCGATAGGCAGGTTGTACCCACTGGGAATAACCTGACAGCTAAAAAATATCCATTCATTCAACATTTAATGTTCAGCATAATATTAAATTGATAAGGGAAGGGCATGTTAGCTTTATCCTCACAATGTGCACACAAACACACAGACACTGCTCTCAACAGAAATTAACATTTCTACCAGTTTAAACCATAGTCCACTGTTTTTTTAATAGCTGTCATGTATAAACACAAAAAGAAAGAGCTTGTTGCAAAATCAGTCTGTTGTCGGCTGACAAGGCTGTGCTTGTTCAATCCTGAATGTTTTCTCATCAGAGTACTGCCACATAGATCCAGATGATGGTTTTCTCGTGATACTCGATGGTCAGAAGCAAGCTCGACTGTTTGGCTGTGAAGTTGCACCCTTGTACCCCAATCCAAAGGGTACAAAGGGCAGGACGTTGCAGTCTCAAGTAGATTGTGACCAGCCTGATCTGACAAAACATCCACTTTTCAGCACCGTCACGTGTCACCATTGTCTTCTCAACCAGGGTGACATGTAAGGAAAAATTTTATAGCTATCAAGAATATGAAAAATTTCTAATTAATATTAAAAAAAGATTTTTTTTTAAAGCAGAATTAAGCATTTTCTGGTTGTGGCTGTAAAGCATTTGTGTAACTTTCTTTTGTAGCAACTTACAAACTGTTAGGGTTTTTGTATAAACTACATCAAGCAGACAATGAAGCCCTTGTTTTGACTTTTTAACCTTAGCTCCTCGTATTCATCCATTTGTTGGGGTGCAATAGCATACTGGTTAGAATGACTCTCAATCGAGAGAACCCAGTTTCAAATCCCACTACGGTCGTTTTGAACCTTTGGCAAGTTTGATCACCCCACGTTGCCACAGTTCACTTAGCTGTATAAATGAGTACCTGGCAATACAGACAGTGGTGGAAATGTGAACGAATAGTATTCGCGCAGTAATTGTTGAGTGATTAAATGCTTCCCGGAGAAATTGAAATGGCATTGGAATGAAGTTTTGACTGTTAACAGCGTATACCGATTTTGAGATTACCTTACCCTTTGATGTTTGATATGCCTCTGAGTTTGGTTTCCCGAGGATCTTCGTGTGACGTTTTTGTATTGTATTATAAAAGTACTGTGAGTTGTACACAGCCTTTATCAATGTTTCCTTTGTATATCAATCAGGTTATACATCCCAGCATTCTGGTGGCATCAGATCACAACTACTGAGACGACCATTTCAGTGAACATCTTCTGGGGCAACAGAGGTACAAACAACTATCTCAATAAAGTCATGGTGAGTTGTAGCATTCAGTCAGCTGGACAGATATGACAGAAGGTGAAGTGTGAATGGTCCCAAGGACTAGATACAGCGCTATATAAGAATGTACCTTTTACTGCTAATAAAGAACTTGATAGATTTTAAAAATAAAAATTGCTGTATTAAATCTTTAAAAGACTAGCAGATTGAAGGGCTTGGTGCATTCCAGATAATGAGAAGAGCACAGTGTCATTGTAATTTGGAATACTTATATACATTTACATAATAATATACAATAGTTGATTTATGCTTGTGTACGTGCACAGTTTGGATACTTATTGCTTCTGCACAACATATTTTTTTGCATCCACCAGCTCTGGTTTCTGTCACATTGTAGGTTCTTTCAATATATTGTCACTGCGTTGTAGACTCAACCAATGTGGCCTGTGTTCTCTCAACATATCGTCACTGTGTTGTAGGCTCCACCTCTGTGGTCTGTGTTCTCTCTCAACATATTGTCGTTGTGTTGTAGGCTCCAACTCTGTGTTCTCTCTCAACATATTGGTGTTCTCTCTCAACATATTGTCACTGTGTTGTAGGCTCCACCTCTGTGGCCTATCTTCTCTCACTGGCTTCTCAACACCATTCAACAGAATCGGCAGTACACATCATTCAACAAGATCTTGTCCCGTCTTCCCGAGGCTCTCAGACATTTCTTCATCAACCAGTGGCATGAAGAGGCGACCCCGAGCCAACTGAAGACGCTGGTGACTCTTGTATTGAACTATCTTGGTCTTGACGTGCTGCCCCCGTCCTGCAGGTACTGCCTTCTTACAGTCGTTACTAGTTCACAACAAACTCACTTGGCAGTTAAAAATAAAATGAAAGGAAATATAATTCACATGATGCTGACTGAAGTGTATACTGTAATAATGTTTATTTTACCTCAATTTACATTTGAAAATGTGTCAGACCTGTTACATTTCCTCAAAGAATGCCACCTACTACTGGATTGTGCAAAAGGATCCATTGCCACACCACAAAACTTGTGTGATCACAATTTAGTGTCTGGTTGTCATGTCAGCAATACAGTTAAAGTAATGTTTCATACATTTTGTCTGGAATAACAAATTATTGAACTTCATATTTAGTTATTTTGTCAAAATATATTTTGTATCTAAATTATTCATTATATTGGTATTTGTGTATGCAAATGTGTACATTTGATTGGTCAATTTTGATTGGTCAGTCACTTTCAGGTGACTGCAACAACTCTTGTTGTTTTCATTATCTGATTACTGAGTGGGACATTGTCCTGTTGCAGTTCAGGAAAGCATCCACCTCCACTTCGGATTCGGGGCCTACTGTGGCGGTCGTGACTTGATGGTTGACCAACTGTGTGTGCCAAGGCAGAAATTCTGACACTGGTGCTAATGAAGTGACTGAATTTTAGTCAACTGTTTCTTCAAAATGTTTTAACTGTATAG
This sequence comes from Lamellibrachia luymesi, assembly GCA_009193005.1. NCBI lineage: Eukaryota > Metazoa > Annelida > Polychaeta > Sabellida > Siboglinidae > Lamellibrachia > Lamellibrachia luymesi. The sequence continues at coordinate 10,962 of SDWI01002606.1, forward strand.
ATGTTGATAAATAAACATAACAAACAGTTTCTTAGGGCTTTTTTATGAGGGCTTCATCGGTTTCGTGTAGTTCGCACATCAATGTTTTGAGATCATCTGACCACAAGCTCTAGAAACCAACATTTTGTGAAAAAAATAGATTAGTTTTGAATATGCTTTGTAAAATTTGATAAGCGTTTGTACCCCTCAATAATGTGACCTTTGTGAGCACGTGCTGTAATAGGGTGATTACTTTGATGCTTAAAATTCAGGATTTCTTAAAAGTGTAAATAAATATCTGTATTAGATATATTGCTTTTTGCAAGCAATTTTTTTCTATCACCAGAATGCAAAAAAGCAACATTTACTGGTCTTTATTCCATCTTATCTATCTGCAAACACAAACAATTGCTTAGTAGATTAGTAGTGTTTTAATGTTAAGGGGAGACATGACAGCTGGATAGGATTTTTTATTTGCATTCCTGAGCAAAGAGTATATTGAAAATTGTTGGCCAGACCCCCCCCCCGTTTCCGTAGCAACAAAAAAGATGACTACCACATGTGACAAATATAGCATATTTGGAAACATTAACTCCTCCAATAATCCATGTATCAATGTTATTCTTTCAGTTTCTTATTTACAACACCGTCTTGGTTCCACAAAGACAACAATAAGGAGGACATCAATCACAACTTCATTATTACCAGAGATGATGATCCAAAATGGGAAAAAAAAAATTTTGCCAACAGCCATCAAAGATTGAAAAATAGGATATACTACTTGAAAGAGACATGAATAAAAGTTATTTAGAGGTATGTAATTGTTATAAAAGTGAACTTTATGGATAATAAATAAACAAAACTATCAGATTACAGTCGAAACACATTTTGAGTAATTTAAAAAAAAAAAGGCTATTTCACCTGGGTGTCTCCCCTTAAGAAAATTAGTACACTGTATAATTTTTTTTTTAAACAAATACCGACACTAAACATCTTGCACATTGTCTCAGCTTGTCACTAAGAGTAACATACATACAGTAACCATATTGTACAACCAAAGCAAAGTCACTAACTGTTCCACGTTTCTTCACTGACAGTCACTAGTAATGTCATTGGAACTAACTGTAGTCACTATATTATTATTACTAACATTTATATAGCACCATATATCCGGGGCCATCCCATTCATAGGCGCGTACACACATTATAAGATGTATATGGAATCATAAGAAAAGTAAAAATATATATAATATATATAATGATACACCGGTAAACGTAATTTTAGACTAAGCTTAAATAGACTAGCTATATTAAGTAACTAAAATACATGGCGAAGTGATTGAAATATTAAAATTATTTAATAAATAACTAATATATTAAAAATAATTAAAATATATAAAATAATAAATACATAAGTAAATAGATAAAAATATAAAATGTGTTCATAAAATTTTTTTTAAAGCAGTTCCTCAGTGGAAGTAAGCCAGCTTAAATAAATGAGTTTTTAGGAGAGTCTTGAACTTAGATTGTCTATTTTTCGCATGCTTTCGGGCAAACAGTTCCAAAGTGTAGGTCCGGACACCGAGAAAGCTCGCTTGCCATAGCCCTCTAGGTTGTAACGCGGAACTACCAGCAGGTGCAGATCAGCAGATCGAAGGTTGCGGGTGGACAAATAGGGTGTTATAATATCTCGGATATACCCTGGTGCAAGGCCATGCAAGGCGGTAAATACGAGGACCAGTAGTTTATACTGGACCCGCCAGCAAACGGGAAGCCAGTGCAGCCCCATCAACACAGGTGTTATGTTAATTCCTGACAATTTCCAACGATACTTGCATTGTTTCAAAATAGAATTTCACTGGCATACTGCCAAGCAGACATCAGTGTCATAAACGCTTACACAAATGCTACACAAGTCAGATTTTCAACTGCATACATTCTGTCTGATAAGTCAGCAATTACAGTTTCAAATGTTGGTTTACTAATGCAAATTATGAATTTGCACAATTGTACAAAGTTACACTTTTATAAGAACATATTTCCTGGCACATGCCCCATCACTGGCATCTGTGCGACACATCAGGGCCAAGTTTGGGCCCAGCCCACATTACAAACGTATTATTACAAACATGCATAAAATGTCAATTGTGTTTGTACAGTTTGAGCAATGTTCAAGCAGAACTGTGTGCAGAAGTTCACAGAGAAAATTCTCATAGAAGCATCCAGACCACACCGGCATACTCAAAGCATCCATACCACACAGGCATACTTAAAGCTGCTACATAATTAGCACTGCAGTGAAAATGCAATATTTCAATATGTGTGAGAAATCTGTACAACTATTTGTTTTCCAAAATGTTAATTTCTGCTACTCATTTGCTAACAAAATACTTTTTTTTTTAAAGAAATTATGTAACAAAAATGCCTGCTGTATCTCGTCAGATCAGAGAAACATTTATATAGAATCTGCACACAAAATTTCACTTCTGAAATGTAAAGCTCAAGTAAACGTTTCAACACAAAAGGTCAATTGTGATTGCAGACTTATCTTCAGCTGCTCACACAGTGTCACACAGCTGCTCACAGTGTCACACAGCTGCTCACAGTCTCACACAGCTGCTCACAGTCTCACACAGCTGCTTACACAGTATAATAAAAAAATTCACTGGGCCTGCCAAGTATAAGGTAGAAATCTAGTCTGCAATCACTACACACGTTTATACTCTATATACAATCAGAATTGTTTTAACTAACATCAAAGGTGGTTTGACAAACAGTGGTAGAAAATACTTTTTGATACTTCTCAAGATACAAGGCATTGTCATCAGTGTATACCAAAAGCCTGCTTCTAAAAAAGGACACCACATCATAAATACATTCTAGTCCTGTTTGCGTTGTCGGTGATTGCTTGTCAAACCACACATTGCAGTTAATATCTGACAACTAAACAACTTATCTTGCTCATAAATAATATTGACTGCCGATAACACACTGTCCATTGACGTCTATATTTACCACAGTATGTGCAGTACCCTTACACCTTGGTCCATATTCTCCTCTCTTAATACAAAATGTTTATCACTTTTGGTGCAGCACCCAGTTACCACAGTCCATGCTGCACATCCACACCACAGTCAACACCATTTTACCACAGCTGATGCTGCACACTACTACCGCATTTTTGCAACTGGTTTCTTTGAGCTTCTGGCCATCAAGTCGACACCAAAACTGCATAGGTCAATGTAGTTAAGTAAATCTGACCGGTACAACTCTTGTTCTCCGTCCACATTAAACGCCAGTGCACTGCACTGTAAAACATAACTGTACTGTTCTGAACTGCACTGCCACTTCAGCTGTACTGTTGATTGGCACCATACTGAACTGATCTATACCACAATGATGGGTAATTGTAGATCAACTCTCTTCACAAAACTATCCATCATGTACTGAAGCAAGTCATCGTCTACACTGAACGCCAGTTGTTCAAAACATCCAACACAGTGTTGTACAGCTTGTACAGAACTGTACACACAAACATCTCCATTACGCCAAATATCTTTTTGGCTACACTACTGCTCTGTACTTTCTGCTGTTGTAGTTCTGTCCTAAAGTTTGTTCCAGCATAGTACAGTTCTGTACTACACTGCTGTTGTAGTTCTGTCCTAAAGTTTGTTCCAGCATAGTACAGTTCTGTACTACACTGTTATTGTAGTTCTGTCCTAAAGTTTGTTCCAGCTTAGTACAGTTCTGTACTACACTGCTGTTGTAGTTCTGTCCTAAAGTTTGTTCCAGCATAGTACAGTTCTGTACTACACTGCTGTTTCCTTGTCTGTTGCAATTACTATCTGGAATTGTTCACGTGCTGCAGAAACAAAAACAAACAAAGTCAACATTCAGCCAATCCACAGGGCAAACACACAAGAAGTGCAGAACTGCATCAAACTGTTTTTTTAATGTGAATACAAATGGTTGGAACAGTTTTAATGGATCCCTTCCTAAAAAGTCAAGTAATAGATGTGCTATTTAAAATAAAAGTTAGTGATTTTGCTCTCCTTTATTCTGAGAAATTCTCACAAAATCCAATGACTCGTAGAAGTTATTTTTACATAAAAGATAAACAAATTTTCAATTTAATTTAACTGAGCATATTACTACTTATCAACTTTTTTGTTTTAGGTGATTATTCCCCAAATAATTTCCCAGATATTCTCCACAGGCCATTTATAATTGACAGCATATTTGTGCATTTTCGCAAACCAATAAATTGCTATGAAGAGACATTGCCACCTTTCTACAACTCACATTCTAGATACGTTGCCAGTTCCTTGTCTTCAGCCTTGAGGGCCTGTTGCCGGGGGGTGTTACCCTGCAAGAGGAAAACACATTCCAGTTGACACTCTGTCATCTTTTAATGAAAAGATAAAGAAATTATGGCAATGACACATAACGATGATGATAACAAGGACAAACATGCCAGGGATAGAAGTAGCATGTTAAATCGGTGACAGCCTCTTAGAAAATCAACACAATTGAAATCTTTGCATTTTACACAGCAGAGTGCCATGTGAAGCACAGGTGTACTTATTCAAGCTGATTAAAAAAATAGTCAATTTGAGTTTGATGGAATCTGTGGAGGATTACCATTAGCCACTGAGTGACCTCAGCGTCACTCCTTGTCTCTTTTTCATACATATTCTTCTTAGAGATTCAAATATAAAAGTGACTAATAATAGTGATGAGAGCTTGCGGGAAGTTAACAGATACAAAACACAAGTACCTTATCATTTCTTGATGAGAGACATTACTCTTAGTTTGAGAAAAGCTCCCATAAAAACATTTGCTTTCATCACGTTTTCGGTTCTTAAATTTGGGGATTTGTCAAGTTTAGAGTTAATCACTAAGAAGGCCAATCATCAGAACTTTTAACCAGATTGCCAGACAAAGCAACAAGCCGCAGATAGCAAGTGGACAAGGAAACCACCGGCTTATTAAGAGTCCAACATTTTTATTTGAAACATATTACTGCTAGCATTAACACAATCAGTAGATAAAGTCAACACATTAGTTCCAGGTTCTGTGCAAGGTGTTGTTGGTAACATAAGAAATAATATTTGTGGCATCACTTCTTAGTCAGTTTGATCATCTTGGATCACTGTAATAATTCAACTAAGTCTATGATAGAGATGGTCGTCATCTGATCCTTCTAGGGTAATTGCTCTACATTGAGCATTATTCAGTAAAAAATCAAGGATTTTCTACCTATTTTAACAGTCAATACTCTGAAAACCAGCCATAATATGTGATGATCAACTTGATAAAAACAGATGTTATTTAAAAATAGGAAAGTAAAAGCAAGATTTGGCCAAAAAATACTTGATTATCAAACCTACTTTCTAGACAATTATAACCTAAATGACTGCAACACAGGAGTAGACCAAGACGTACCTGGCTGTCAGTTTTGGAGGCGGACGCGCCAGCTGTTACTAACAGAGAACAGATCTGTCTGCGTTGATACCTGGCAGCCTTGAGTAGAGCTGTCTCCCCACTACAACCACCAGTCAACATTACAGCTGTACACAGCAGATGGCAGCATCAACTACACAATGACATATTATTATTATTTAGATGTCTGTCAGCTATTAAGAAATGTTACAAAGTACATTATTCATTACACTACAAATTGCTGTGAGAACCTGTGGGGTAAAAAAGCACTTACTCCACTTCTTCTTATATGCTCCTTATACATGTTGAGATTATTGTGTGCTCCCAATGACAACACTTACTGTTTGCTGTCTGTCATGTCCAGTATGGCGTGAGGTGCTGCAACAGAGAACACACACTCAACTGAACAATGGGTCTCTCAACTGAACAATGACAATTTTTATAGCTGAAGTACTGCAGGCTAAAATGCAGGTTTTTGAAATACCCCAAAACACCACTACTGAGAGCTACACTGGCGGCCGATAGCAGTACGAATTGAATTCAAGATACTACTCCTCATACACGGAGCACTCAATGGTCGTGCACAGGACTATGTCGCCAACTGTGTCAACCAATGTCTGCCACCTAGATCGTTGCGCTCGAGTGAATTTAATCTGCTTTGTGTCCCATGAGCTAAACGGATTTGGGAAGACCGATCCTTCGATATCGCAGCCCGACATCATGGAACCTGTTGCCACAACAACTGACATTAACACGGCTTTCAGAAGTTGATTTTCAAGCGCAGTTAGACACATTTTAAAAATAAAATATTCTGAACATTGTGTACGGCGCCTTGAGCAATGACTGTTGGAGTGGCACCTTACAAATTTGACGATTGATTGATTGACTGAATTTAATTATATTTAAACTGTTTTGTATTTTTGTTGAAAAAAGTTGTCTTTGCAAATTGAACAGTTGGTTTATATATTCAACTAAAAGTGAATATAAATGGAACTGTTATGAAAAAGAGATTATTACCTTTATCAATGAGGTACTTGACGACATCATGACTTCCTAACTTGGCTGCGTGATGCAAGGGGGTCATGTTGTCCCCATCCACTGACAGCAAGCTGGCTCCTTCAGCATGCAGCTCCTTCACCTAGACAAAGGATATTTATTTTAGGAAACAAATTCAAATGACAAATGCAATGTTACCTCTCTAATTGGACAAAGCACATCACGGCTGACCCATGACTGGGACTTTGTTGAACTTTGGAGGTTTGTATACAATACAAAACAAAAACTTTTATTGTGTCCAAATCCTTGAAAACCCCAGCTCAGAGGCCTATCAAAACCAAAATTCTACTTTAAAGGTAAATTCTAAAGTTAATACACCTTATCATAGATGACTATGATAAGGTGTATTAAGTGGCTATAACATGATCATAACAGGCAAAATACAACTAGTAATTAACTTAACCAAACGTAATTATCCCCTCATAAGAATTGTTTTCTAAAGTTGTTGTTGACAAAAGAGGTGGAGGCACTGGCATCTACTGCTCTATTTCTGAACACACAATTCTGAAAGTAACTTTCATGTTGTATCACAATATATAAAACATGAATAGTGATTTGCACAGTGACACATTTCCTAGAACTGCTTGAAATGCTTACAAGTGTATCTGGAATTTCAACTGACTGAGTTAATAAACTCAAATCCCCCACCTCAGACTTTGCCACTGCACTTATGGCGTGAATAAGGTAGTTATATTTAGAAATACAAGCTACATACCAGTTTGATGTTCCCCTCCTTTGCAGCTTCTGTAAGCTCTGCAAACAAACATACATATGGATCAGTGTTATTGTTTTACTCCATTGTATCTTTATATTACATACATCAATATTATCAAAATGTTGTTTCACCTCATCCACCAACAATGTCAGGCCATATTTACAGAGCAGTGCAGCCTTTAGACAAACAACAAACACGTGTCACTACAGTTGTTCTCACCAACAGTCTGGCCGTTAAGAGTGGGTGTGATTGGCTGGTGTGAATGGCTACTGTCTGACATTTAGTGTTCATTGATCACAGTACAGCTACTCATATAATACAACTACTCATATAATACAAGTATCATATAATAAAACTACTCATATAATAGAACTACAGCCGAGCCTCGTTATAACACAGTGGTCGGGGTCCATGATTTCGGACCGCGCTGAAAGCAAGGAACGTTAGGTGTTCTCATATGTGCCACCAGGGAGCTATTAAACAACAGCGATCGCCACCCGCTGCACCAAGTCCAAGAACACTGTCGAACGAGTCAACTAGCACCAACGTTCAATATTTTTAAATGTCACACCCTGTTGAATCCTGAACTGAATAAAATACATGTATGTATACCGCTGTGGAATAGATCTGCTACAATGATGATGTACTGGACCAATAGGCCTACGAATAACAAATAATAACCTGCATCTGAGCAGCTGAAAACGTATATGATTTGACACATGTAGTATGTAAGCTGATAAAACACAGAACACGACAATAGGTAGAATTAATAATTGTTTCACTTTGTCTTTTAACTGATCTCGACCAAAGCATAAATTTATGACGCACCACTTAATATCGATTCATCGTTTCATATGTGGATGACGAATTCAAATTTTCACGCACCGGTAGCACTTTGGGTTATGCATTTTGGCACATTGGTTTCGCGTCGCGAAAACGATTAGATTCACAATGCATTGGAAGCATGCCATTTCACCCTATTGTTATATTGGTATTGCATACTAAATGCATTTAAAACTGTTTATCTGATTCTTATGCGAGGCGTATTTGTGAATCTCGATTGCAATTTACAAACCGTCGAAGTGAAGCCAGCGACAGTGATTGATTTCAGCGGCAGCACAAAACAAACAACACGTTGATACTGGTTCATTGACATTGTTCGCCTAATGTTTGTTGAGAATTGTCAAAGCAATTCTAAGTAGGTTTAAGCAGGCCCATTTGGTATTTCCCCCGACGGCAGAAAATCGAGGTCCACGACCGCCTTATATCCGAATCAGCATAATAACGGGGCGCATAACAAGGTGCCATGGTACTCATATAACACAACTACTCATATAACACAACTATTCATATAACACAACTACTCATAATACACAACTACTCATATAATACCACTATAATACACCTATTCATATAATACAGCTACTCATATAATACAGCTACTAATAAAATACACCTACTCATATAATACAACTACTCATAAAATACAACTACTCATATAATAGAGCTATTCATATAATACACCTACTCATATAATACAACTACTCATATAATACAGCTAATCATATAATACAGCTACTCATATAATACAACTAATATAATACAGCTACTCATATAATACAGCTACTCATATAATACAACTATTCATATAATACAGCTACTCATATAATACAACTACTCAAATAACACAGCTACTCATATAACACACCTACTCATATTATACACCTACTCATATAGTACAACTACTCATATAATACAGCTACTCATATAATACACCTACTCATATAATACAACTACTCATATAATACACCTACTCATATAATACAACTACTCATATAATACACCTACTCATATAATACAACTACTCATATAATACACCTACTCATATAATACAACTACTCATATAATACACCTACTCATATAATACAACTACTCATATAATACACCTACTCATATAATACAACTACTCATATAATACACCTACTCATATAATACAACTACTCATATAATACACCTACTCATATAATACAACTACTCATATAATACACCTACTCATATAATACAACTACTCATATAATACACCTACTCATATAATACAACTACTCATATAATACACCTACTCATATAATACAACTACTCATATAATACAGCTACTCATATAATACACCTACTCATATAATACACCTACTCATATAATACACCTACTCTTATAATACAACTACTCATATAATACAGCTATTCATATAATACAACTACTCATAATTTACAACTACTCATATAATACACCTACTCATATAATACAACTACTCATATAATACAACTACTCATATAATACAACTACTCATATAATACAACTTCATACTGACATCTTGTTTGGAAACTATTGTTGTATAAACATCCAGTCAAATAGTGCGTTATACGAAGTCATTTGTATTGTTGCTATTCACCATAATTACAGGGGTAATTTTGCATTGCATTGCTACCCATATTCCTAAATAGTGAGGTCATTGTATTAGCAACACAAAGAGCCTATCCTATACTACTGAAAACATTTGGGACTATCCCAGGGTGACCGTAATCGCAAGGTTGTGAGATGAAACTAACTACTTAATTTTCCATTCTGGTCGGTCAGGTAACTTGACAAAATAGGCCAAGATGGCTGCATTGCGTTTGAGGTCAATCTTTCATAACCTTGTTGACAGACTTACTCTTGTTTAGGGTGAGTAACTTCTCCTTCATGTCTTCTATAAGAATACAGGGTGACAGATCCACACAGGATGGCTGTGTCATTGACAGGACAACAGGCAGCGTCTTAGGCTCTGAACTGCAAAATGCAAATTACTGTATTTAGTTGTAGTTCACCATTTACTCACGGAAAGTTTAAAGTGGCATTGCGCCAAATACTAGATGTCGTTATTGACCATCAACGTAACATTAACGCTGCCTGAGCAGTGCATTTAGCCCATCACAAATCAGGTTTGTTGATGTTTAAATGCGTAGTGCGTGAACAGTTGAAGTAATATGCACGGTCAGTTTAATAAGAGTCCACACTTTCTTAAAATCATTGAAAGGATTGACTTTGATCATTAGACTAGAGGTAATTTGTGAAAGTGTCAACAGCCATATTATTTTACATATAGAGATGGGTTCAACATGATGACTTTTGCCTTTTTTAATAATTTTTTTTTGGTCAAACCAAAATTAATTTCATAGTTTTTGTCATGATTTCATCAAACATAAATAACACTTTCCCAAACAAGCTAGCATGTTGTAGTTATATATGTTCAATTTGTTTGCAAAATTAGATCAGCAAAAAAAATTGCATTGCAAAGGCAGCTTTACCCGATATATAAGTACTAATTTCTTTGTTGATCTTTAAAAAAATCCTTACACATTTAACATTTGATGTCTCTAATAAAGCACCACATTCCCGTGAAACCTCAACACATGGCAAATTAGTTCAATAGTCTTCTCCCTCTTCACATTTAAAATATAATTAACTGTAGATTCCTATATGGATCTTCATGCACTGCGCTACAGTACATAATGTAGATTTACATTGATGATAGTCTTATAATGTGAACAAAGGAGTAAAGACTCGTTTAAATCTTAGTACTTATCGTATATCAACAAAGCCTAAATAAATTTCCTCTACAAATGTCATGTAGCAAAGTTGTGGTTAATGCAATTTACTAGATAAACCAGCAAGCCAAGATATATAAGCAAACAGGCAGGGTTTAATAGCTGACACCATCATAACTGAGAACGCAAAGGTATGGCTTATTTAGAACAACAACATAGTTACATAATACATGTATAACTAAACATGGTGAAATTTGTGCATATCCAAGAGAACCCGCATTAGTCTGCAAGAAACAGAAGGTGTTAGTAGGGAGGAGAAACTGTCACACCTGATGCGAGGCTCAGGGGGCGGGGCTTGGTTATTCACCTGCTGCACACTAGGTGGTGGTGTAATCATGCTGGAAGTGAAGAATATATATATAGTATACAGGAACAGCCAAGTCGTGTGACATTACAAGGCTGTGTTACCTATGTTCAGATTCTCAAAAGACGATATTTGTAATACAATATTTTTCATTAACTTTTATGTCTCAGAATATGGGTTCTGACGTCAAGGAAATTATATCTATCCCATCTACCCTATCATTAGCACACATCTGTGAAAACATTATTTACCACACAGATCAGAAAATGTCATCTGATACATAGGCAAGGAAATATCATCTGATACTCAACTGACGAAACATCATCTGGCACGAACAAGATGAATCCTGCACACCACATATAAAACTTTCCCATTCACAAGAAAAACAGAAAGCAATCATGCTAACAATAGCAACAACTCACCCTGGTGACCTTGGAGGGGTGATGGGCATGTTGTAGGTGACCCTGACCTCCGGGGTGTCTGGGATGATGACAGTAGATGGGGCTGTCAACTGTGGGGCAGTGTTGCTGGTCTCGGGGGTTGAGTGTATGCCCTGATCACAGCCGTTTTGCAAGAAGCTGACATGTAAGTCTGTGTCGAGGATGTAGAGGTCCTCAGATGTGATGTCTGTCACATAGTGAATGTTTTCCTGTGCACGGTCGATTCGGAAGAACCGCTCGGCTGTTGTAGCTACAATGGGTCAAGAACAGAACTTTTGGCAAACATTGTATTTGCAAGCAATTCTGCTTACATCACATTAACATATAAAAAAAAATGTCTCTAAAAATTTTAATGGTACTTTTTTTCAACAAAGTGTTAGCCAAAATACTCTTGTTGCACAAATGAAAAACAAACCTCTTTGCATACAACATTCACTGTAAAGTCAGCATGCAGATATTTAGCTTTACAGCAACACTTAAAAAATATATATTACTATATAGCAAATATTTGTATAACCAGACCCCACATGCTACAGAGCCACCTAGTGAATGAACTTACAGTCGACAAAGCACCAGTTGTTGGAGAGGTTCTGTACCTGGCCAGCAGGTGGCTTCTGAGTCTCCTGCATAATGACAACATGAATTAAAACTTAAAGAATACATAATAATTCTGTTTAAACAAACACATTCTGTATTTACGTATTTGAAATGTTCTCGGGTCGTGTGTGATAGTATCAGGTAAGACACGAAGACGTCTATGCATATCACACTAATGCGTGATAGTATCAGGTAAGACACGAAGATGGATGAATTAGTAACTTTATTCTACAAGTACTGGAGCACGCGTGCCAACCCCATGTCGAAGTGGCCTCCAGCATCGGCTCTCATGACATCTAGTACCTAAGGGCATTGTGTCTACTACTGCTATGTAATGATAACATGAGAGTATTTATCTCACTAAGCTTTACAATCAGGAGTACAGTTGCTTTTTTGGTTGATTGACATTGAAATTTCAGGGTCGCTGACCATAAAATTTAATTCAAATTCAATTCAAATCCAACTCAAATTCCAAATTAATTCTATGGAAGTTTTTCTAAAGCAAACGCTAGTAATATAGTAATAGAATTTTTTTCTGTAATGGTAATACAGGAACTTCTTCTTCAATTTAAGCTCAGAACTCTAGGTTAGCCAGATGTAAATGTGGCTAGAGTATTTTCGAGCCGTAATCACTACTGCATGGCAGTAGTGACTTTTTTCAAAAGTAATAGTAATAAATCCTAAAGTAGTCTATTACTTTTCTAGTACATCTATTGCAGCAAATTCACAAAATATCAGGTTTGTTTGCATGTTATTCCAACTGCTAGTAATTGTAAACAATGTACAGACTATGGCTGAGCCGTTGTCCAAACAAACATGAAACGAGGGAAAGACCAGTAGGCTGATCATTTTATGGTTTCAGAAATACCTGCTCAATTAAACAATGCAGGAGACTATTACTATTTGTAACCATAGCCACCCCATTTGGGTGGGTGAATGTGGCTTCACACATTGCTAGCACACAAAGGTCATGGTTTCAGATATGTGCAGGCAGGCAACAAATGTTATCTTAGAACAGGAGCTACAACCTGTATTGAATTCAAAGTAAGCTCATAACACCCCACCATAGTTTGATTTGAGCAGAACTTCTTAATTCTTTTTTTCAACTGCCACATGGCAGACCCTTTGTTCAAATTTAGACAAATGTTCTCACCTCAGATCTTAAAATGGTGAACAAATGTATGTTTAGCTGCTACAAACTACAAAGTTCATATACAATTCTAGGGTTGGTTTGAGGACCACATTGGAAATAAAACCAGATCGCACCAGCTCTAGAAAATGAAGTTCAATTCATTTTCTTTCAATTCCAAATCAACTTACTCAAAATCTTTCAATTCCAATTCAACTTGCTCAAAATATTTAAATTCCAATTCAGGAATTGAATTGAATAATTCCAATTCATTTTTGAATTCACCCCAGCCTTGATAGGTAAAATTAATAATTGTTTCACTTCGTCTTTAAACCGATCTCGACAGACGCATAAATTCATGATGCACCACTTAACATCGATTCACCGTTTCATACACGGATGATGAATTCATATTTTCGTGCACCGGTTAGGCGTTTGGCACATTGGTTTCGAACCGCGAAAATTATTAGATTTACAATGCAATGGCAGCATGCCATTTCACCCCAGTGTTATATTGGTATTGCATACAAATTGCATTTAAAACTGTTTTAACTTATTTTTATGCGAGGTTTATTGTGAATCTCAATTGCAATTTACAAACAGCTGAAGTGAAGCCAGTGACAGTGTCAGCAATTGATGCTAACAGCTGCGTGAAACAACATGTTTATTGAGAACTGTCAAAGCAATTCTAAGTAGGTTTGACAAACATGAGGAATACATCACACAAAACAACTTGTTATGAACTAGATCAGTGCGTTGATCATAGAGTAGGCACACAAATGCCCCTGACAGACAGGCCCATTTGGCAGTTCTCTTGGTGGCAGAAAATTGGGGTCCACGACCGACCACCACCTTATATCTGAATCCACAGAATAACGGGGCATGGAATAACGAGGCACGACTGTTATAAGAAACAAAAAATGGATTATGAGGTTCCTAGATGAAAAAAAATAACTGGTCTGATGCGCAAGGCTATCCTAGGGCATATTTCATGATGTTATAATAAAATATGGTCTAAACTACAGCAACCAAAGTTCAATTAAATAAGAAAGATAAATCGTGTGAAATCTACCTCAGAACCTCCAACCTTTAGTCGTTTGATGTTGCTGCGTACTTGCTCCAAATCCATGCCTGTCTCGACAACAATGTCCAAAGGCATTGCTACAAACAAACAGACCTCTACATCAGCCGATATCAGATAACCAAAAGCTTTTGTGGTGGTTTTTTTACCATCTATTTTCCTGCTTAATATGTATATTTGTCAGTTCTTTCAACAACACACATTGCTAGAATAACTGTCAAGGTACACTTCACATACACTTGCTTGGCACAGTTAAAGGACCCTCCTCAGTTAGATTTTTTTGCTAGTCTCATTTCAAATTAATTTTGAGAGTTTGTATGAAATCATCAAACAAACTATTAGATTACTTAACGTTTGGTCAAACATTAACGGAAACATTGAAAACTCACAAATTTCACCCATGATGAAATTTTTATAACTTTGTCATGTGATCGGCGATAGAATGGAAGTCATGCCCCCGATAGAATGGAAGTCATGCTCACAATAGGCAATGACCCACAGTAATTACCATTTTAGATATCCACTATTTTGAGTCTTACCAGATTTAACGACCGAAGTCAATTCTTTCGATGATTTGAACAAAAATAGGCATGTTTTATTAAATCGACTGCGGATGTTACATAAACTATTCTCACACTACATATTTGGACATCAACAAACCAGATTTACGATAGACTAAATCAGTTGAGAATGGAGTTTTAAAAAGACAAGAATTTGTACTCTTATTTTCTACATTGAATCCTTCAATTATCATAAACATGACATCTAGGAGATATGTGATTCTCTTCAGTAACTGCAGGATATTCTTAATGTATATAATTATGAAACTTGCAAACCTTGCATAAGAAATGAAATATAAATGCTCAAAATATTCATCAGCTTGAATCTGCATCATGGCATCATCAAGGGAGAACAAGGCTTCACTTGGCAACAACAAAGATTATAAGTTTGACAATTGTAAATGTGCAACTTACATGCTTCTTTTAGTTTCTCTTTGTCATAATGTAGAGCCTCGTAGTCAGTCATACTGATGAGTCTAACCTGTACCTTCTGGGGAACAGTCGTGGAACTGAAGAGACAACAGTTAAGAGTTTAAGAGTGGACATCCAAAGGTTGTTCTGTTGGGTGTCATGGCATATTTAATTGTATAAGAGTGGACATCCAAAGGTTGTCCTGTTGGGTGTTATGGTATATTTAATTGTATAAGAGTGGACATCCAAAGGTTGTCCTGTTGGGTGTCATGGTATATTTAATTGTATGAGAGTGGATATCCAAAGGTTGTCTTGTTGGGTGTCATGGTGTATTTAATTGTATGAGAGTGG
This sequence comes from Lamellibrachia luymesi, assembly GCA_009193005.1. Classification (NCBI taxonomy): domain Eukaryota; kingdom Metazoa; phylum Annelida; class Polychaeta; order Sabellida; family Siboglinidae; genus Lamellibrachia; species Lamellibrachia luymesi. The sequence goes on from SDWI01002606.1 coordinate 26,669, forward strand.
ACATCCAAAGCTATGATTTCCACTAACACTTTCAGCATACTGCACAATCCTTACAAAAGACACGATGACAGGACATGACAAGAAACCAAGGCAGTGATCACAATAAACAAGGGAACCAATGGAAACAATTATTGTCACTTCAAAATAAAACTTGACAAATGGCATATGTCAACTGGTAGTATTCGCCAGCCATCATGAATTTCTGTTGGTCAACAGTTATAGCTATTGGCAAGATCAATGTGAAAACAACCAAGGCAAATTAAAAACTACACAAGTTACATAAAAATACCAGGCTTGAGCTAAATAAATTTGTAGTGATACTTACTCGATTCCAATGGAGATCAAACCTCTGTGTTTTGGCTTCTTGATGACACTAGCCCGATTCCGCAGTGAGATCGAGACAACAGATGGTGCTAGCTTACATGGCTCGCCGTCGACTTGAACAGGAATGGTCTTAGTTGTTGTTAGTCGAACTGTTTGGCACTGTGCCAACCGCAGCCCATGACCTCCGACCTGTAATGTGGCCTATAAATAGAACAATTAATAAGAGACTCACATTGAACATTCCTGTTTTCACATAATTTGATGTAGCAAAACATGCTGTGAAAAAAGTAAACTATATAGTTAAAAGTAATTAAAATAATATTATTATACATAAAATATAAAACAGTAATAATGTAGCATTGATTGAATAAAAGCCAACAAGCACAGTAACTTCAAATCATACATTTGTGAAACATAGATATATGAACAATTTATTTTAATAACAACAATGAAAGATAACTAATTTTTATGTGGAAAATTAGTGACAACACAAGATGATGCTAGCTTTCTAAATATTGGTGTTAACAAGCTGAAACGAAAACCACTGAAATATAGTGTTAAAACTTTTTCTCAAACAGCAGTTATTTTTTTTACCTAAAAACCTGCCATTTCCAAGCAATATTTCCTTTAAGGAAGATGTAAAGTTTAGCCAAAGACAACGTACTAAAGCAGTCATTGTGAAGCCAATGACTTCTAGTAGACCGTCATCATGTCTCTGGGGTTCAAAACTTGTGTTGTTGACACTTGGGGTACCCCAGGGTTGCGTGCCTGCCGCATACCTGCAGTGGGTAAGCAATGTTAGACACAACATGAGATACAGGTGAGAATACAGGTGAGAATACAGGTGAGCACTGACTGACACTAGAGGGTATGTTGACACACAAACACTTAGATTAGATGAATGACATCACGGAACACATCTTGACAATGTAGCAACATTTATTTGTCAGAGAATATAAAAAATCATTTAAAAAACATTTCCAACATTTTAAGGTGTACTAAGCCAAAAACAATTTCCATATAGAAGAATGATAATAATTAATTCAGTAACATGGGCTACTTTTATATGTAATAAATCCATAAACTAATGTTTTTTTAACTATTATTAAATATTACATTTAGTAATGACAATCCATTTTAATATTGGTTTTAACGTGTGGTTATATGCCTGGTGGATCACACCAGTGATGGTGAGTTGTGACTGATATAATCATTAGACTAGATCAACCACTGACTATCAACTGGACAAGTAGTGACAACGATATATTCAACTATTAGACTTTGTGATATACTTTGCCACAGTAATGATATTCCCATCTGCTCACCGGGGTATGTTTAGAAACACCAGACAGTGAACCTTCAGTTCTTTGATCTTTGCTGTCAAATCCTTGCCATCACACTGCAACATAAACAACAAATAAACATCCACCACACCTTGATCTTGTCACATTGTTACACAATGTTGTCACACATACACAGTGAAATTATAATATTTTGACAAGTCTGGGTAACCAAGCAATACATTCAACCAGTAATTACCACATACTATGTAGTAGGACAGTTATTGACACATTAAGTTGACACTACTAGTGACATGAACACCTACTTCAATGGTGATATGATCAGCCAGGTTTTTCCAACTACGTTTCAGCAAGTCTTTGCCACCAGCCTGAAGCAACACATAATATAGATCTCATAAAGGTTTTAAGGTGTTTTTCTAAAAACAATAGTATTTTTAAAATGTAGTATATCATTTGTTTTTTACCATTGGTATCTTAATGGATAAAATGCTACTAGGTTTTTTTTATTAATCATGAGAGCAACAGTAAAGTTGTTCTGTTGTTCTGTCTTCTCAATGACCTTCTTCTACCAGAGTCAGAGCTATGATCCACGTCTGAATTAAATAGTGGGTAATTAAGTACAGCAGCAACTGTCATTTATTGTGTGAGTGCCAACAAGTTGTTTACCACATCATTCAACTAAACATACAGACATCTGCACCACAAGGATCCTTGGCGTCATCATCACTTGATTTGTTGAATCTCTACCATAACATAGTTTCTGCTCAGATATGTTGCATATTAAAACCAACCCAGATACGTTCAAATACTAACAAGTTGTTTATCACCCTGTCCTAACAATGCTGCATATTAGGTGGCAGCATGATTACCACTACTCAAAACACTCACACCAGCATAGAACATCTTGTTCTTGAATCTGCTGTTGAACTTCTCTGGGTTTGCTTCTAAAAACATAAAACAATTTTGTTAGTCAATGAGAACATGACAGCCATTTCTGTTAGTCAGTGAGAACATGACAGCCATTTCTATTAGTCAATGAGAACATGACAGCCATTTCTGTTAGTCA
>SDWI01002607.1:20362-32201 GCA_009193005.1 Lamellibrachia luymesi
GGGGGCGCTGCGCACGGTTTGTGGTGTTCCTACAACCGTCAGGGGGCGCTCTGATTGGCTGCGCGCGCAACCGGAAGTCGTTCAGACACATGGGGCCTGGATTTAATCCTTCAGAACCTATTGTCTACTACTGACCAGCCTCCAGACAATGACACAATATACTAATGCATATTTAGTACATTACTATCAAACAAAATTAGCACTCACGTGCCGTTTTTTGTGTGCGCAATGTCGATATGACGACTTGCAATTATAGGAGTGACAACAACGTTGCTACTAGATGCATCCCATGTTTGGTGAGTGCGCGAGTGCATGAAAGACGAAGATCGACACGTGTGGTATTTACAACGGAGGTAACACCACACCTTTGTTCAAATAATATTTTGTTATCTCCTAAAATAGAACACATATCGTGACGTGTAACTCCCTGCATGTTTCTATCTAGGGCCCAAATTTCTATTACACACGTAATATGCCATTTAAAAACAATTTTGTATGTTTACCGAAGACCCCATAGAACTATGTCTCGGATCCAGGGGCCCCCTCTAGTTTACGAACCCCCGTATTCTGACACCAGTGGTTAAAACCATCGGTGTTATTTGAATGAATAATTATGCCACTTTCAGCACTTTTCGTGTTGGTTTATTACAACATAATAATATGTTTAACTACGATAGCTGTGTTACTGAAGAATACACTTGTTGTTACATACCATGACTACAACCCTAGTCCACATTATATATGTCAGTCTACCACCGAAATTATACGGCCAATGCTTAACTTGACTTATTTGACTTGACGTAAATGCATTGGCCATATTGACCCCTTTCTGTCCTCTGGGAAATTGCACCCCTCCATTCTGTTTTATATATGCCATGCGGCTCTGGTGTCAACATCGGGAGTCCGGTATCATTCCTCATCTTGTCACTACACTTTTTCAGTGGCTTTGCTTTCTTCCGCGTTCCTTTGAAGTATTGTATGTATGTAAGTATGTATGTATGTATGTATGTATGTATGTATGTATGTATGCATGCATGCATGCATGCAAGTATGTATGTATGTATGTATGTATATATGTATGTATGTATGTATGTATGACGATGTTACATTTTTGCATACGGCAAACATGCCCAAACCAAACCAGTCTACTGTGTCTGAAGACATCTGATAGATTCAGGGGTAAAGGTGTCCTCTCTGATCTTGATAGTTTGTAATTTGTCCTCCCTTGTAACACCTCTAATAGCCCGCGCATCTAAAAAAACCTCAAGAGATTGTGTCTGATATGATCGTAGCGTCAAAGCCTCCACATTATCGATTGCTATTGGCACTATACGGGCTCCATATAATCCGGCTTGCAGTCTTGTTTTGACAATGCTGTTGGAAAATATGCCATTTCTGGGTCTAACAAAGGCTGCTACGCGTCGCCTAAAATCTATCTCATTAGACAGCACTATACTAGGGAAACTATATAGGGGAAACATAAATCGACGACAGGTATCGGTGCTAATACTAGTGCCAAGCGTTGTTGGCACTTCGCCTATTAAATATTGTTATGCATTCGAGCACGTCATGCCTACATCACGCGGCTAAGCACGTTAGTGTGTGCGTGGCCGCTAAACTCAGTCTTTCAATTCGGCGCAACTTCACACGCACGCACGCGCGCGCGCGCACACACACACACGCACGCACGGGACAGTGAGTACTCTACGAAAGTACACGTTGAAGAGTATAGTGCGCTCATCAACTACAGAGTAGAGCTCTTTCGATTAACAGGATATTCGAACGGTAATTCGCCCACACGTTGGCAGAACTGGATTTCTAGCGTCCATCTCTTATATTATTTATTTGTTTCTGCCGGAAACCGCTACTAACATACGCACGCACGCACGCACACACGCACGCATGCATGCACGCACGCACGCACGCAGGAAAACACATACATCTACCCGAATCGCATGGAGAACCCTGCGCCTGGTCCAAGAGCCTGCGATGCGTGTCAAGAAACAGACACCTACAATTACGTGTAACTACAGACTCGCGATAATAATGATGTCAACTTCACAACTCGACACAACCACCCGTTGAAAGTGGGTCCTGTTTGCATCGAACGTGCGATCCCATAACAAAAACAGCTCATGACAAGTACGGCAACTGAACACAGCAGGGTTTGCAACAGTCATCGAGACGCGGCGGATGGAACACGCTACATACCATCCTGGTGATTCATCAACTCTTTATTCTCAAAAACCTTAATAGGTTACACGAGAATTACAATGTTGCAGACTGTTACAATGTGAATGCCAAATTCAATAATACTTACATATTACATTGGTAAACGTCTTTACCAAACACACAACAACAAAAAAGTGTTGGAGGAAGATCAACTTATATCTTATAATATTTAAAATCTGATGTACGAATTTACATAATTTAATTAGCTTTGCATGCCTCTCGCGGGAGATAATTTCTGTTGTGGAATCCTTTCAGAAAATTTATTTAGGAGTGTGATTTGAAGATAGCAAACCTCAATTTCTGTCCGGCACATCATGATGTTTTTCTATGTGTGTAGAGATGCGTAGTAAATAACACATTTTGACCAACTTTTACTGAAACGACGTTACTCCGTGTGTGTGAAAGTGGGGTATTGATAACAATGTTACCATTACATAGCTTTTTTCAAGAACTATTGGTGCTTTCAAGGTAACAAAGCCTAATGTTTTGCCTGTGACTTGAACAGATTTCTCATTGTATATAGAAATACATAATAAATAAAAATGTTTACCAACTTTATTGAAATGCCATTACACGTTGTGGTCAAATATCGGTTTTGATAACAGTTGAGCAGTTTTTTTCTGCTGACGTAGCTGTTACTATGTTAGATGTTTCAAAACATTTTCACTGGACCCCCAACTTTTTTGCCTCTCTGCAGAGCTAAAGAATATATGTACATCTTAGTCAAGTTTTACTGAAGTGATATTTCTCTCTGTGGGTTAAATATTGAATGTTGTCGAAATTTAGCTAAAATGTTGTTTTACCGCGACTTAATAAATTACATAAAATAATAATTTTTACCATTTGTTTTACGGAAGTTTTACATATTATGATTTATATGATATGAACATATCAACCTGCAATACTCCTGCAAGTTTTATATTTTAATATTAAATAAATCTCGTGTTATGACTGATTAGGGTCTAATGGATTTTAAACAACGTCTAATGATTTTGGGGCTATGCACCTAAAAGATATAAGAACAACTAGCAATGCGCAACTAAAATTAAGAACATCGCGCCATTGGTTTACTCAGAATGTGTTCTTGAATTGATAGACTCCTGTCATTTCTCCGGTTGACCGAGGGTTGACATGTTAATCAGCGCGACCGATAATCGCCTGGGCGGTTTTATGATAAACGGGTGACCTAGCCTACGGGTGAAGAATTAAGTGGGGCTGCCATATACAGAACCGAATCAGTCTCAAACATGTTGTTTTCTCAGAAAGAGGACAGGTTTAGTAAACAAAGGCCAAAATATATTACATAAGTTGAATTTGGATACAAATAGCATGGTCATATCGTATTGGCAAATACATGAAAAGGTGTATACAAATATATTTTCGTTTGGCGAGCGAATTTTGTTAGACTGACATTCTTGACGTAGGGTTATCAAACAGAGTCATGACCTGTGATAACAATTTACATAATATGTAATAGTCGTGACTCTTGTGGGCCACGCGTATATTATACGCATGGTCCACAAGAGTCACTAGTGATGACAATGGACACATAAATTGTTAATAAAGCTCAGTATTGTTAATTCATCTTTCTTATGTTGTACACTTGGGGTGGCATATACATACATGGATGTATCACTAATCTGTCTGACAAACAACAAATCGATTTTAGAAGAGTTCATTTTAAGGTTTTTACCAACCCAAAATTTAGCAATTATTGAAAAAACAACACCCACATATCAAACACTTGGAACAACGGTGTCCTGGAAAAAGCTTGATGTGCTACGTAGACTATTTACACTGAACTGGGATTAAATGGTTAATCCATCTTTCCAGTCCTTTTCCCATCAACTTCAACATTCACTGTCAACTTCGTATGATGTTTTTCTCACTCAAAAAAGATAGTAGAACTAGAGGACATGAGGTAACATTAATAAAGGATCAGTGTAGATTGGATATCAGGAAGTACTCATTCTTACAGAGGACAATAAATGAATGGAACACATTGTTTACCGATTGTGTAATTGCTAGCAGCGTGCATACGTTTAAAAACACATATCTCAGGAGGGCGGGTTACACGTAGATGAATATTGTTGGACTCTCGATAAGCCAATGTCTTCCTTGTCCACTTGCCATCTGGGCCTTTGGCTCGGATGGCAACTCTTGTTATATCTTGTTAAACCTGTCTCCTGGTACTTTTTCCATAGTTTCACTAATTGTAGACAGGCTTCCTTCTGGCTACTTCCTTCCTAGAAACACCCTACTATCACAGTTACAGTTTGCAAATGTTAATTCATGGTAATTAAAAAAAAAATTATAATAATACTGTATACATATGTTATCTCCTAAAATAGAACACATTCCATGACGTGTAACTCCCGGTATGTACGCTTTGACTCCGGCCACACTCACCATTTATATGAACAAGCCGAATTAACGCAATTTTCAAACTGGCCACATCCTACTGATTTCCCGCATACAATACGTAATTTGGGAATTTGGCGACGTGTACGGCCACTTCCTGTTTTACACGGATTTGGCGACGTGTACGGCCACTTCCTGTTTTACACGGATTTGGCGACGTGTACGGCTACTTCCTGTTTTACACGGATTTGCTTCAATTGGAAAAATTATGACAAAATACACTTTTTAGCGGTCGAAGTACACAAGCCTTTGATGCTAGGCAGATTTCTGGCGAAACCTAGATGATTTCGTTTGATATAGGTTTATTTCGTAGACTGATAGACGACGACACTCGATCGGAATAGGATTAATCAACGAAAGATGTTCTGTGGGTTTATACGGATATATACAAAATATCAAGTAAAAAATACGGATTTCAGCAAAACAAATGTGTCAGGTTTACAATTTATTAGGTATTACCTACAGCTGTGGAAATATAATGCATACAGGCGTGTATAAGGTGGCACCTACTTGATTAGGCATCCTTAAAATATGTATTTAGCTTCCAGCACTAAATTTCATGGTTGATGGATCTCCTCCTTAGTACCAATTTCTGTTCACATTTTTTAAAGTGTTCATCTCTAATTTTCGAGTTTCAGAAATGTTTTATCAGATTGACCCCAAATCTTACACCAAGACCCAGTAGTGCGCTGTCTGGCAAGTGTGTCGTAACCACCGATAGGTTAGTATCGAATTAACACCAACTATCAAGGATGCAGTTGTGTTTGTTGCTGCACTTTAGTCTGCATTTCAAAATAACCTCTACATGTACTTCTTCTTTGTAGCTAATCACTTTCTTAGTATATTATTTTGTAATAATATAGCTTTCTGGAGCTACTCTCTGCGTGGCCTCATTTCATATTTGTTTCTAATATAATTTTTTTACCCATATTATATGTATTTTTAATATAAAATCCACAAGACAATTCTGGAACATTTTCGACAACCGGAGTGGAATATACAAATACAGCAGCTGTTGGTATCGTCCGATTTTGCAGTTTGAGTTATCAATATATCAATACTAGTGGCACTTGCTCTCATGAGTGGAATTGTGCATACTTCACAGGCAACATATTTGTGCTTACAGACTTTCTAACTCAGGATTTAATAATTCCACCAGGCATGACACTCTGTGGAACAACATATTTGATGGTAAACATGAAATATCATTTGGTTGAATTGCAGTTCTAATTGTTAATGTCCCACAGGGATGCAACATTCAACAGACCTTTTGTCAGATGTCAGCAACAATTCTACCAAGACTAGTACTTGGCGGAAACGCATACATGTTGTCTTAGGAATTATCGAAAATCAAGCAGTTCCTCTCCCTTCCAACTGGCCAAATGATATATTTCTGGGTGAGAAGAAAGAACACCCATCAGAGTTTGTTCTGGGCATATCCAACCACGTGCTGTTGGAAATACAATAGCTGTAGTAGTCGGATGATTCAAGGCATCACAGTCGTCTGATCCTACGATGGATACATATATCTGTTCAACTTCTGTGCTATAGTCATCTGGGTGAGAAGAAAGAACACCCATCAGAGTTTGTTCTGGGCATATCCTACCACGTGCTGTTGGAAATACAATAGCTGTAGTAGTCGGATGATTCAAGGCATCACAGTCGTCTGATCCTACGATGGATACATATCTCTGTTCAACTTCTGTGCTATAGTCATGACTGTGACACCGCTACAAAGTGACGTTGGGCGAACATGGTGAACAGAACGTCAGAAAATATGAAGGTGAAGTTTGAGATATAACTATATTAGTAACGCCATCTAGTGTATTAATTATATTTTAATCTTGACACTTCTGGAGCAGAGGTGACCCACACAGTTAGCGCGCCTTACAATGTGACGAAGTGTTTACTCACATCTTATTAAACTTAATTTAATTAAACTTATCAAACTAATTTAATGGAAAGTATTTGGATGCCACTCTTAGTTTGTTCATGAAAATTTGGACGGTATTTTATGCTGTATTTTCTTGTATTATTTTCTGGTATGCTATTGTATGTTGTAATTCTTGCCTGTTATTGTACGTTGTATTTTTTTTTTCAACATAAGCGGTATTTTCTGTATGTATGTATGCCGTCGTCGACAACAATGAATAGTTATGCTCAAATATAATAAACATATGTATACAGTGTTATTATCATTTTTTTTTGTTTTTAATAAAAGATGACCATGGATTAACATTTGCCAACTGTAACTGTGTTAGTGGGGTGTTTCTAGGAAGGAGGTAGCCAGAAGGAAGCCTTTCTACCATAAGTGAGAATATGGAAAAAGTACCAGGAGACAGGTTTAACAAGATTTGCCATCAAAGCCAAAGGACCAGATGGCAAGTGGACAAGGTAGCCATTGGCTTATCGAGAGTCCAACACTATTCATCTACGTTTAACCCGCCCTCCTGAGATATGTGTCCACCTTGTTTTTAAACGTATGCACGCTGCTAGCAATTACACAATCGGTAAACAATGTGTTCCATTCATTTATTGTCCTCTGTGAGAATGAGTACTTCCTGATATCCAATCTACACTGATCCTTTATTAATGTTACCTCATGTCCTCTAGTTCTACTATCTTTTTTGAGTGAGAAAAACATCATACGAAGTTGACAGTGAATGTTGAAGTTGATGGGAAAAGGACTGGAAAGATGGATTAACCATTTAATCCCAGTTCAGTGTAAATAGTCTACGTAGCACATCAAGCTTTTTCCAGGACACCGTTGTTCCAAGTGTTTGATATGTGGGTGTTGTTTTTTCAATAATTGCTAAATTTTGGGTTGGTAAAAACCTTAAAATGAACTCTTCTAAAATCGATTTGTTGTTTGTCAGACAGATTAGTGATACATCCATGTATGTATATGCCACCCCAAGTGTACAACATAAGAAAGATGAATTAACAATACTGAGCTTTATTAACAATTTATGTGTCCATTGTCATCACTAGTGACTCTTGTGGACCATGCGTATAATATACGCGTGGCCCACAAGAGTCACGACTATTACATATTATGTAAATTGTTATCACAGGTCATGACTCTGTTTGATAACCCTACGTCAAGAATGTCAGTCTAACAAAATTCGCTCGCCAAACGAAAATATATTTGTATACACCTTTTCATGTATTTGCCAATACGATATGACCATGCTATTTGTATCCAAATTCAACTTATGTAATATATTTTGGCCTTTGTTTACTAAACCTGTCCTCTTTCTGAGAAAACAACATGTTTGAGACTGATTCGGTTCTGTATATGGCAGCCCCACTTAATTCTTCACCCGTAGGCTAGGTCACCCGTTTATCATAAAACCGCCCAGGCGATTATCGGTCGCGCTGATTAACATGTCAACCCTCGGTCAACCGGAGAAATGACAGGAGTCTATCAATTCAAGAACACATTCTGAGTAAACCAATGGCGCGATGTTCTTAATTTTAGTTGCGCATTGCTAGTTGTTCTTATATCTTTTAGGTGCATAGCCCCAAAATCATTAGACGTTGTTTAAAATCCATTAGACCCTAATCAGTCATAACACGAGATTTATTTAATATTAAAATATAAAACTTGCAGGAGTATTGCAGGTTGATATGTTCATATCATATAAATCATAATATGTAAAACTTCCGTAAAACAAATGGTAAAAATTATTATTTTATGTAATTTATTAAGTCGCGGTAAAACAACATTTTAGCTAAATTTCGACAACATTCAATATTTAACCCACAGAGAGAAATATCACTTCAGTAAAACTTGACTAAGATGTACATATATTCTTTAGCTCTGCAGAGAGGCAAAAAAGTTGGGGGTCCAGTGAAAATGTTTTGAAACATCTAACATAGTAACAGCTACGTCAGCAGAAAAAAACTGCTCAACTGTTATCAAAACCGATATTTGACCACAACGTGTAATGGCATTTCAATAAAGTTGGTAAACATTTTTATTTATTATGTATTTCTATATACAATGAGAAATCTGTTCAAGTCACAGGCAAAACATTAGGCTTTGTTACCTTGAAAGCACCAATAGTTCTTGAAAAAAGCTATGTAATGGTAACATTGTTATCAATACCCCACTTTCACACACACGGAGTAACGTCGTTTCAGTAAAAGTTGGTCAAAATGTGTTATTTACTACGCATCTCTACACACATAGAAAAACATCATGATGTGCCGGACAGAAATTGAGGTTTGCTATCTGCAAATCACACTCCTAAATAAATTTTCTGAAAGGATTCCACAACAGAAATTATCTCCCTTATCCGCGAGAGGCATGCAAAGCTAATTAAATTATGTAAATTCGTACATCAGATTTTAAATATTATAAGATATAAGTTGATCTTCCTCCAACACTTTTTTGTTGTTGTGTGTTTGGTAAAGACGTTTACCAATGTAATATGTAAGTATTATTGAATTTGGCATTCACATTGTAACAGTCTGCAACATTGTAATTCTCGTGTAACCTATTAAGGTTTTTGAGAATAAAGAGTTGATGAATCACCAGGATGGTATGTAGCGTGTTCCATCCGCCGCGTCTCGATGACTGTTGCTAACCCTGCTGTGTTCAGTTGCCGTACTTGTCATGAGCTGTTTTTGTTATGGGATCGCACGTTCGATGCAAACAGGACCCGCTTTCAATGGGTGGTTGTGTCGAGTTGTGAAGTTGACATCATTATTATCGCGAGAGTCTGTAGTTAAACGTAATTGTAGGTGTCTGTTTCTTGACACGCATCGCAGGCTCTTGGACCAGGCGCAGGGTTCTCCATGCGATTCGGGTAGATGTATGTGTTTTCCTGCGTGCGTGCGTGCGTGCATGCATGCGTGCGTGTGTGCGTGCGTGCGTGCGTATGTTAGTAGCGGTTTCCGGCAGAAACAAATAAATAATATAAGAGATGGACGCTAGAAATCCAGTTCTGCCAACGTGTGGGCGAATTATCGTTCGAATATCCTGTTAATCGAAAGAGCTCTACTCTGTAGTTGATGAGCGCACTATACTCTTCAACGTGTACTTTCGTAGAGTACTCACTGTCCCGTGCGTGCGTGCGTGCGTGCGTGCGTGCGTGCGTGCGTGCGTGCGTGCGTGAAGTTGCGCCGAATCGAAAGACTGAGTTTAGCGGCCACGCACACACTAACGCGCATAGCCGCGTGATGTGGGCATGACGTGCTCGAATGCATAACAATATTTAATAGGCAAAGTGCCAACAACGCTTGGCACTAGTATTAGCACCGATACCTGTCGTCGATTTATGTTTCCCCTATATAGTTTCCCTAGTATAGTGCTGTCTAATGAGATAGATTTTAGGCGACGCGTAGCAGCCTTTGTTAGACCCAGAAATGGCATATTTTCCAACAGCATTGTCAAAACAAGACTGCAAGCCGGATTATATGGAGCCCGTATAGCGCCAATAGCAATCGATAATGTGGAGGCTTTGACGCTACGATCACATCAGACACAATCTCTTGGGTTTTTTTAGATGCGCGGGCTATTAGAGGTGTTACAAGGGAGGACAAATTACAAACTATCAAGATCAGAGAGGACACCTTTACACCTGAATCTATCATATGTCATCAGACACAGTAGACTGGTTTGGTTTGGGCATGTTTGCCGTACATACAATACTTCAAAGGAACGCGGAAGAAAGCAAAGCCACTGACAAAGTGTAGTGACAAGATGAGGAATGATACCGGACTCCCGATGTTGACACCAGAGCCGCATGGCATAGATAAAACAGAATGGAGAGGTGCAATTTCCCAGAGGACAGAAAGGGGTCAATATGGCCTATGCATTTAAGTCAAGTCAAATAAGTCAAGTTAAGGGATTGGCCGTATGATTTCGGTGGAAGACCGACATATATAATGTGGACTAGGGTTGTAGTCATGGTATGTAACAACAAGTGTATTCTTCAGTAACACAGCTGTCGTAGTTAAACATATTATTATGTTGTAATAAACCAACACAAAAAGTGCTGAAAGTGGCATAATTATTCATTCAAATAACACCAATGGTTTTAACCACTGGTGTCGGAATACGTGGGTTCGTAAACTAGAGGGGGGCCCCTGGAACCGAGACATAGTTCCATGGGGTCTTCGGTAAACTTACCAAATTGTTTTTAAATGGCATATTACGTGTGTAATAGAAATTTGGGCCTCAGATAGAAACAGGCATTTTGTGGGCATTAAGTTACGACTGTTTGGGAACATCTGTTGTAATAAATGCAGTTTTGCTTTTTCATAAGAAACATTTCCTCCTTTTCGGTTACTGGGATAGTTAGCTCTTGTGAAATTATGATTTATTTGGTGTGAATCAATTATATATAGTAATCACAGTACATCAATATTATGTTGAGTCATGAACACATATACTTTCTAAGAAATTGTATGTCGTAATAAAAATTCTTAAAAGCCTTTCTAATTTTAAAGTTCGCCTGCCTGTTGTCGCGCAACCGCAATAGCCACATAACACATGCGAATATCAGATTAATCGACGATATGATATCATGTCATATTAATATAATGCTCACCGTTATGTATTAAAGTTACATTTATGAAGTGTCGTTATGCATTACAGTTACATTTATGAAGTATCGTAAGAAAACATTAAATCCGTGTACAGCATAACTGTGCTGTATGCACTGGGCATCCCACAGACATATGTTGATCATTGTTAAATCGATACACTTGTATATATTCTATAAAAAGTATGGTTTATTTGGGTGGAGGACGTCCGTTGAGTATATAAGTATATAAGTGCAATGCTATTGAGAAAATGTTCAAAAAGACATGCTGTTCTTGCCTAGGTTGACTCCTTGCCATATTACTCTTTGGTAATATGTCAATATCGGTGTTATGAGAGATGGCTAAAGGTGGAAGCCAGCATTTGTAGCACTGCCACACTATAATTTATTTTGGCTGGTTTGACTGAAGAAATGGCCATTAATTATTTAGTCTTCTACTAAAAAAAAACATACATATTTAATTAGCTATGCTTTGCCATCGCTTTTATAGACTAATATTGTTTAACTTGTTTGTGTAACCTCAGTGTAAACAATCAGCCGCCGTGGTGTAGGCAGATATTCTGCGTCGACGATCGACAACGAACAGTCAAGATTTAACAAGATTTGCCATCCAAGCCAAAGGCCCAGATGGC
>SDWI01002609.1:0-27141 GCA_009193005.1 Lamellibrachia luymesi
AGAGAACAGAATCGTCTCTGTCTGACGTTCGCTGCACGACAGCCGTAGGACTACGGCAGAACGACCGCAGAGAACAGAATCGCCTCTGTCTGACGTTCGCTGCACGACGGCCGTAGGGCTATGATAGAACGACCGCAGAGAACAGAATCGTCTCTGAACGACGTTCTCGACTCGATGACTGTAGACGGCCTTGTCAGAGGGAGAAACGCGAGTGGTCCGCACTATCATAAACGGTTAAACAATTACCTATGGTGGTCTGTTATTAACATTATATATATTATTATTTGTATGTAAACGCTTTTACTTTCATTGTTTCTTTTATGATAGATGCCTTTTTTATTATTATGATACATACCTTTCGGATTTGTGTTAGTGTCACTTGGTGTTTATATTAAACAATGGACATTATTATGAACACAAATGCCCACGCCACGTGGAAAGTAAGATTGCATATGTCGGTAGAATTGAAGGGGAACAGAAGATCATCGAACTAGGTTAAATTAAATGTTCAGACCCCGAAGAACGCATCGTCTATAGCTGCATGCCACATCACCAGTTTTTTTTATCTTTAGCTCTTCCCCGAATTGCACGGACTCGTGTACCTCTGGAGATAGAAGATCCGCACATGACCGACCATATGTATGTCGCGGACGACCTCCGCCCACACCCAACGGCGAATAATCGTATTGGCGGCGGGGACGTGGCGCAGCGGTAGCGACGAGTTCTTTCATAATCCGTGACCATATCACGCGATTGTGTTTCTGGTCCATCTCGAGGTCCCAGTCTTGTAGTCAGGGCGTAGCCGGGACGGCCTGTGCAATAACGTCTGTCCGTGCATGATTGTGAGCACTGTAGCAGAGACAACAGAGGAGAGTCAAAACAGGTCGTGACACCTTGAAGAAATAAGATGACTGTTCCTTTTGTATCGTCGACCACTCTTGAAACACAAACACACACTTTCATTCGTTGTGTAATTGTTGTGGGCTTTACATGGACGAACCCAGTTTGATCACGATCCGCGACAACTTTGATAAGCTTCTGGAACGCATCGCCCAAAGACGATTTCGAATGCCACCTTATTCGTCAATCGCACTATCGGGTACCCAATCGGTTGTGTCGAAATGATCTTACCCACCTACGTGAACAACACCGAAGCCGTCATGAGTCTGGAAAAAGAACCATCCATTCCAAAAGATACACCGATAGCCTGTGTATTTAATTTAAATAATGGGTGAAATTAATCGATAGGGTGGCTCCTTCGAATCGATTAATTTTTAGTCTTAGTAGGAGTCCCCCGTCCCTTTTATGACATTATCTTTTATTTTCACGCCGTACTCTATATTCCTACCACTTCGTTTTCTCATGTCGGCTTAGATTAAAGATTCGTACGAAGACGTGTTCCAATAATTGATGGTGTCGAAGACCGCGTGGTATGTAAGGACGGCCGCTGCTACATCTGGTACACGTGGTATTGCACCACAGGACGCCGCTGATGCGTCACTTCCGGCCAACCCCTACATCACAACGGTAGGACATCGGACAGTTGGCTGAATCGTGCCCGTGCTGCCCGGGCTCGGCTTCATTTCTGGAAAGAACAATCTCAACACTATTGAACAATGTCTGATACCCCACCTACTCGGTGAAGAAGAAGAAATGGACGAAGCAGAAGAAAAGGACATTAGCAAAGAAGAAGCAGACGGTGTCGCTTCGTGTTCCGTGACCAACAGGCAGAAAAACCTCATATACCTGTCGACGGACAAACTCAAATTTGTGGACATGATAAATTATATCGTTCGGTGTTCAACTACGATATGTATCTGAAACCGTAGTGATGCGAGATGACGAAATGTCATTTCCTGTACGGATACACGAACTGTTTACGGAAGCTTGACCAAACCGTCCTTACCCCGACAGAAACCTTCTACAGCCCACTGAAGAACAATGCTATTTCCAGTGAGTATTACGCTCTCTGTCAAACGGCGTGGAGCGATGACGACATCACGACGATGCGCGACTCTCTGATCACGTACAACAACTTTTTGGATGATATCGAGAAACAGTTCGACTTCCACAAACAACGGCGCATCGACATGTTCAAAGGGGGCATCAATGTAAGCCACCACGCGAAAGAAGCTGTCGTTAGGGGTCTGCCATCATCTTTGATAGGTATCACGTGAAATGGGTCACCAAGCTACGACAGAGCGACTACGATGAGGTCGTTAGATCGATCGAACACTCTGTACCTGTAGGCTTTGTTGACATGTGGACGGGGTGGTACATGCGTCGACGCGAAGAGACTGAGTTTCATCCTGATTCGGCGCATCAGTACATACATATGGCCGTGTACTGATTTACGTGGGAAGCAGCGCAGACTGGAAAGTCTATCAGGTACCATTTCTATGGTTGGGATAAACGAATAGGCAAACTTCCGGTCGACGGTTGTGCCAAGAAACGCGGACGGCGCATTAATTTCACGGATGCCCGTGGACAAAAGAGTTGAACGCCGTGAACGGGATAACTCTGGCTTGCGTGCCACCGCCTCCACGTGACATGGAATTTCAGGCAAAACCAGAGCTTAACCGCTGTGTGTGCCGGCACTCTGTTCAATCTGATTGAGTGCGACTATGGTCACCGTGAATCTACTCGGTAATCCGGATTACAGGAAGACGGTCACCAATAAAGATCTACATCAGGACCTGAAGTACTGCACAGTGGTTGGCGCGTCGACTTCGATCAACGATCGACAATTTCGTAAGTTTGACGTCGTCGTCGACATCACGTACGATATCAGTACGAGCAAGAGAATCGTGGAAAACGCACTACCCATCCACGTAAGATTTGTCGCCTATCAGTACGCCAAGCTTCTCGTGTTATGATGTAATCGACAGGTAACTAGAATGATCTATGTTCCAGTACTGCGACATGGATACCGATTCCACTTCATGGAAGAAGCGTGAGTTCCTCGACGGTAGCGGGCGTGTTCAATCGTCGCGGTATACACGCGATGTAAGTTTCCCTTTGCTTTCAACGTCGCCTGTCCAACGGGATGCGGTAAGGTCACTTTCGTTATTCACTTTCTACGCTATTCGTCCTCGATGACAGATTCACCACCCGACAAAATGAATTGGTGTTACGGGGAATGGCAACCCACGTACGGAAACGCCTACGGAAACGGTACACAACTTACGGATGGAAGAGGGCCTTCCGAACTCGTTCCGAGGACGAAAAACGTGATAGTCATAGACGACCTGATGTCGGAAACGTAGGTAGGGTCACGACTTTGTTGACAAAACACTCATAACTATTACACGTTCTTCCTCGACCTCGTGCAGAGCCTGTTCCTGAAAATCAAAGAAAGTCGCAACATCAGTCTGGACGCGCAATAAATGGTTTTGTAAAAGAACCCACGCGACATGTCGCAGATAAAGCATTTGGCCCGACCGATGTATACCGGTGGCGTGAAATTCATGGAAGATTTCTTTTAATTTGCCGAAGGCACAAAAGGAGAGTCGTCATTCGCAAGATGTTGGCACGCGTGAAAAGACAAAGCTTGTGTCTACATATGATGAATAGGCACAAGAATATAAAACAGAGAAATGCCATCCTCGCCAACGCTGACACGAATCTGACTTGTAGTCAGTTAATGTGTGCGTATAACATTTTAAAAGGGAACGTTCCATCGACCCCGAGTCAAAATGCGACGCATTGAAAGTATAAGAAGCACCTGCACGCTTTGGCTAAGAAAAAATTGGCCATAGCGAAGAAGAGAAGGGTTCTTCAAAATGGCGTCTTCATGTCGGCCTTGCTAACTCCGTTGACGACTTCGGTCCTTTTTCCCTCACTCTGGAAAGTAATACTGTAATCAAGCTAGAAAAATGGCCTTGTTGGATCCGCGGCTGTTCGTTCACCATCTCCACCAACGACAGGCACGGTCGGAAAAGGATCTGCGAGGAATCGACGTCGATTCTTGACCGAACGGACCTAGACGACGGGGAAACGGTGAAGCAGTACAATCAGATATTGCAACGACTTGGCCGATAGACATGTAAAACAACAGACACGAGTGGTCGTGGTGAACGACGACGGAGCAGCGACCGAAGGAGCAGCAGTAGCCCAGTCGGTAGCGGCAGGCGGGATAGAGGTGGACATCGTGCAGAGCGTTCCGAAAACCACGAAAGTCAAGGCCCAGCGTTTGATGGAACAACTCAAATCCGACCCCGCGATCAAGTGGACCGACCGAGACGAACTGGTACAAGTCTGTTCTGGAATTTCTTAATAGTTCCGTTCAGTGTTTGTTTAGGAAGTATTTCTCGTTGAGACCAAAGCGACTATGGTCTAAAAGTTCAATTTTATGTTAAAGATGCGCATGTGGAGTTATATTACGCAACATCAGACGGTTAGGTACATCGATACGCTAAGGGACTGTTTGTAAAGTCTAAAAACAACGCCTATCACAGATGCATAGGCATGGCACCATACCAGGTGAACGCGGCGAATGAGGATGTCGTGTGGCAGCGTCTGTACGGCTACGACTGCGGGTGCGAACCGAAGGCTTCGGAGAGAAGCTGGAAGTAACCGACTACGAACCGTTACCACAGAAATCATAGGTACCGAAGGATAAACTGTTCCGCGTCGAATCGGTTCTGCTGCGGCGGAAGGTGGGAACCCAAGCGGAGGCATTGGTGATGGTGTAACCCTGGTGAATTTAGCTGCTTTATTTATTTGTTAGGTCACTCACTAGAGGGAGCTATACCTTGTGTCACTTAACGATCTGAACCAATTCTAACAAATAGTCAGTGCAGTTCAACCTGGGCAGTAAAAGACGATGTTGTTCTATGCAGGAAACCTTCTCCCGAATCAGTATACATCTTGACAATTTATCTCTGTTGAATCACTTTGATAATATTAGTGAGACTTTATTAATTATTATAAATTACTAGAAGTTGTCAAACTTTACGTTAAATTGAATGTTTTGGAAGTCGCCACTTTAAAATTCAGTTAAAGGCGTGGTGGGAAAAAATCATTCTGGGCGTGGCAGTACATGGTAACTTTGTATTGTCGTTATACATAGCCGTTTATGTATAGACTGGATAAAACTTATTGTTACTTATGTATGAATCGCTGTCTAAACGTCAGAATGTATTAATAAGGTTGTAACGTAGCGTTGGTTGTTCCATTACAGTCACTGTGGGCAGAAACGCCATGTGTGGCCATTTGTGGCAGTGGGTTATCTATCTACGTTGTCGTCGCATGTGTATATGCTACTTAAAGTACAACCTGGCTTCACGGGTTTCGGGCAAATGTAAACACATGGCTTTGTTCAAGGGTTGCCTGTTCAGATGTGTATATAAATATATAGATATGGGAGTGTATGAACCTAGTTTATTTCGTCATGTATTCAGTCATATTGGTGTAAATTGTTGTTGACGAAATATATTTATTTGTGGCTACGTTACTTTATTTTTTTTTCATGTTGATAGGAGACATTGTTTTTGTATTGCAATTGTTTTCCTTGTTACAATATAATAGTAATGTTACTGTAGTAATGATGTTGGTATGAAACTATTTGTTTCAGTTGCTCACAGCTACCCCACGACGTTCAATAGCTGGATCGACGCCAAAGCGCTCGTCAAGTATAAAGGATTGTTACACGCCAATCGAGTAATCAATCGGAGGATGACGGCCGAGGCGATAGAGGTGCGCAATAACACTGAGGACGACGTGACGGACGCACATAGCTACGCCGATGACGACGACGTTGCCAGCATTCGGTCGCGTTGGCGTCTCTTTGGTACGATTGCCCCAAGGCGGAAATACTGTTCCTGTCAACTTTTCGTGTTGTACACGATTATCGTGATCAGCATTTACAATCTAACGAGCGATCACAGCGATTATAATCTGTGGACGACGTTGTTGAGTAGAACGCTGGGCTACCTGCTGCCCATGCCGCCGTGAAACGCGCCGATGGCGGCTGATTTTTTTTCTTGTTCTACCTAGCAATGCGTCTATGCACTTGCAACCCGACAAAACGGTGACGCACTACGTCAATGCGCTACCGCAATGCATCAGTCTGTCAGGTGAGTGGGAATGCGGGTTGGTGGATTTTTAGTATCCGAACGATTGGTACTGAGTCAGGGAGAACGATGTCTGATTTACTGTCGGGCGAGGAGACGAGCGCGGTTGAAAAGTTCACAACCACGCCGGTTATTACAATAGCCCCGATAAGTTGGTCCGGGTCATCAACGGGTTGCTGGCAAGTCGACGTCGACGAATACGAAAAACGTGAAACTGCGTTATACCGTAATCACACAAACATTGCGCGAACATGACAACATTCACCAATAGGTTTCACGACGACGTGAACAGCACGGACTGGACCATTACATCTAACTTTAAAAGAGCCGAGTCCGTGGTAGATATGAAACAACGTTTCGAATCATTCTACGCCTACATGAATGTCGTGGAGTAGCGCGTCGTTGGGAATATCGCCGTGCCGCTGCTAGGGATCGTTCCGATAACGGGCATACGGTGTCGAAACATCTCGACAACGCACAGTACACGCCCTCGTTTTGTAAGGAGTTCGAAACAATCGAGATCGACATAAGAGACTACACCGGGTATACCGCGCCATTCGAACGGATTTAGGTTACTGAGAAGCTTCACTTTCGACGTCGTAAGACCAGTCTGTTTTGAAAGATAAATTACAAAGATTATTAGCCTCCATTGTTGGTATTAGTGTGTTGCGTGGGCACGGATTGGGTAGTTTGTGGGTTTCCTCCGAAGCTCTTCAGTCGAGGAGCCGACGACGTCATGTCCCGTCAGAACATCCAGCAAACAGTTTGCGACGGACGTTGGGAAGGACTTGATGCGCAGTCTGTTGATAACCGGTTCTCCGGGCGTGCAACCGCAGCAGAAGCAACGTATAAAGTGAGCGGCAACAACACGACCAGTCATTGCTGTGAAAACGCGTCGTAACAGTTCGACAAGTTGAAAGGCCTTCGTGCATCGGTAATCATGCGAGGTCGTCAAGAGCGAACTGGGTCTCTTCAGTGTACCGCCGACTGAAACCAGCATCGACGAGGTGCAATGGGTGAAACATCAACCGATGGCCGCCCTCGAGTCGGGCGGTCCCATCGAATTCTTCCTACCCGTATCGGGAGATTCTTACCTGGATTTTGCCAATACATGCCTGTTCGTGCGAGCGAAGGTGACCAAAGGATCGGCCCTCGACGCGGATCATCCGGTGGTTCCTTTAAACAATTGGTTGCATTCGCTGTTCAGTCAAGTCGATTTCTTGAACAACTCCCTCGTGACACCATCGACCAATACGTATCCGTTTCGTGAGTATGTCGAAATAGTGTTGAATTACGGTACCCAGGCCAAAGAACCGCAAGTGTCAACTGTGCAATGATACTGCCATATGCAAGGACTCCATCAATGAGGTCGACGCCAACGCGATCAAAGAAGAGTTGATGGCTCGGCGAAAATACATGGCTGAGATTCGGGTCATCAAAATGATGGGGCAACTACACGTGGACCTATTCCTGCAGGATCGCTTGCTACCCAACGGGGTTGACATCAAGATCCGGCTAGTGCGCAGCAAGGACACGTTCATGGCCGGCTGCGGCGATCCTGACTTCGATGTACACATCATCGACGGAAATATGTTCGCGAGAAAAGATCCCTGAGTTCGGCCGGCCAGATGCACATATGAAGGCTATCGACAAAGCCATGGCCAAGTATCCACAGCGGCCTGTCTAATGCAAAGTGTAATTGATCCCGCCTTGTGGCACATGCACGAAAAACTGTTCCTTGGCATCCTGCCGAAACGTTTGGTGCTGTGATGTTTCGATAACGACGTTTACAACGGCTCGCACACTAAGACCCGTTTCACACCATACACAACGACATAAACTTCCTCTCTGTGTACGAGGTCGGTCAATAGGTGCCTGCCAAACCCTCCAACCGAATTTCACGTCAGGAGTTACATCACTCAAAGGGAACGGCCTGACTCGCAACGACTTTGGTATATGGAACACCTTTTTTGGCTTCGAACTGACCCCAAATGCGTGTGACGGTTGTGCTATCACCAGGTACAAAAGGGTTAATCAACGCATCGATATATATTTCGCTGCTAGTGCGGTGAATTCCAGGCGGTACTGGAAATGGGCAAGAGCAGGAACGTCATCAACGGTTACTGATGGACATAGACCTGGTCGCACGATTCCACGACGTGGTTCACAAAGAAAGCCAAAAACGATAGACACTTACCCGACTGCATTCATGTGCAACACTCACGACGGCGATCAGACTAGTCAACCCTTACGTGGACCAGGAATACGGCGAACACTTCGACTCTTACGGGCTATCGCCGCTACACCCCACGTTCCGCCCGTTTCTGAACGACCATTGTGAGGAGATAACCTACAATGATAAGATACTCCAGAGACCTCTATCTAAAGTGTGCGGAAAATAGTGTCGCTAACTAACTGCTTCAATGCCACAGCATACTGGTGAACTTTCTTACAAATAGGTTTGGCGCTGATCTAATCGCTACCTATCGTTGTATGTTCGACTGGCTTAAATACCTGAGAGGGGGTAAAATGTAATGACTTTTTCTGTTGTATCGCACTTTGTTGTAATCATCATTTCATTTTAGGACATCTGGTGCGGGATAAATTCCCCTAGGTCCATCATCCTATCCTTCCAGCCTCTGACGCAGTGGACATAAGTAGTAGGTATTAGCTTTTCAAACCTCACTTATTTGGACCCATGGTCTACATCTCCATCCGGTTGCGCGCGCAGCCCCCTAGCGGAGAGTAATCGTAACCGCAGCGCCATCTAGCGATTGACGCACGCGTGCAGCACGCGTGCAGGCGCGCTCTCGTAACCACTAAGATCGAAGAATTGGTAACATATTATCCCACGCTACCCTATATGTAACAATTGGTACGACACTACCCTATATTCGAGTCGATGTTATAATCGGCGTTGATGTAACTTGATATCCGGTGAACTATGAACGGAGCCGTTTATCGGCAGACAACCACGTAGGCTGAAACATGGGCCATAGCGACTGTTAAACNACCAATTGCACGTCTAATTGTAACCATACCAACCCTCGTAACACCTCGAGGGTGTGTTAATTTCCTTGATTGTTTGTGTGGCCGAGCTTGTGTGTCCGACCGAGCTATTGCCAACTTTTTAAGTTTGAAGGCCAAAATGTTTGCATTTTCCGAAGCTACCTCACTTATAGTCACGAAACCAGTAAGTATTTAGGTAATCTTGGAAACTATTCTTTGTTTGCATACCTACAATTGGAATATCATTATATAGATAGGTGTAAAATGATTGCACCATACTGGCCCGGACAATTTTATGCCAACTACGTATTACACTTTTGTTCTAAAATTATTTCTGTATTCCTCCAATCAGAGTTTGTGATTTTATCATTACAGCTTGAAAGATCATTTCCTTAATAATGACGGTCAATCTAATGACACCTGTTCATAATTTGTCGTAAACTGACATATTTTAGTGATTTATCAATGTCCCATGAGTAAGTCTACTCCTTGGATTTTCTGCAATGTAAATCTGACTTGGAGCTGTTTCCCCAGTCATTCTAGCCCGATCAAGTTTATCTTTAATTGTCTGTGATATGTGCCTATCCCTCTGATTAGGTTCCGATGGGTAAAACAGTAATTTTTTTCCATGTTAAAAAATTTCCCAATTTTCCAAATCGTCCTCTTGTAAAACAAATTTTTGTTTCCAGCCTGGTATTGAAACTTACTCATCGTAACGGGGAAGTACAGCAGAGACAGCAGGGGGCACTCCATGGTGTTTCGCCTGCGTTTCCTGAATCAGTCGCCGAGCCTCTGGTCCAGGCGACGGATGACATTACAAATAGTCTCCTGGTGGTTTGTGGCCACATCGAGTACTACAGCATCCACGTCCAGTGGTTCCACCGGTGCAAGCATTAAAACATAATGATGTTAAGTCAGATAAGTTAATTAAAAGGCAAAACAAAGTTGTTGTATATAGTCCAGTCCACTGTACTGTTCAAACACTACACTTCACCCATCACAATTATAATATTTACGTTGACAACTTTGAAAACAGTACACTGAAATAGAGAAAAAAAGAAAGAAATACTTTTTGAAACAATTGTAAAACAATACGAGTCTCACCACAGCGAATGTCAGCAACACCAGCGCCACATCTGACGTGTACATCAAACTTGACGCCATCCCCATTCTGGGGGAGGTACTTGTAGGTTGAATCCGAGTACAAAGCCACCAAAAAGGACATGTTGAGGATCTGCAAGTAGTAGTTAATTTCTGTATGAGTTTGGTTCACTTCAAACTGTCATACTACACTCGGAGTCGATAACAAGTCCGATGATTAACCTGCCTCGCAACTCTAACAACTTAATTTTAAGTGAACCTGTACTCGGCCACAAGGTTCCTGACTGTGTCATCAGTCCCAATGGCTTAGAATGTTGCAGTTTCTGACAAGATTGAGAGAGTTTAAAATTGATTCTACATTTGAAGAATTTGCAATTCAACCAGCTATCTTGCAATGTCACATGACGTGATCTGATTAATGATAGTAATGCGATTAGGGAATCCCCAATTGATAACCTTGATTAAATCGTTGTTTACGTTGCGATTACGTTCTTGTACTTGTCAATATTAAAAATACCAGCTACTTCGTTTATCTTTAAATAGCGAGATGCAAAACGTTACACGTAGTGTAACACATTAATAAATATATAAAGAGAAACAAAGTGTGCACATTCGCAACATTCCCATCGATTACTCATTTAGTAACTGCACCATATATTAACATTAATATCACCACTACAAGTATACAAATGCAATACTTACGACACGAAACAGTTCACACAGTAGTAATTAGATGAGCGAATCGAGTAAATTTTCCAGTTCAGTATGATCAGAGCAAATAATCGAAATATTCCAGAGCGATCCAAAGGCAAAGCAAATGAATCAACCAATGGAACAGGCAGATTTGTGGACAGACCATGACAGTAGTGAACACAGATCTAAATATACAATGGTCACCAGAAAATAAGGTCACACCCACTTCAATTAACTACCAATCTATTCTATATTCAATATGTTAAACATGAGGGAAATGAATATGTAAACAAAATAAAAGGCAATAATTCGATTACACTACACGAATGTGTATAAACAATTTTATTTACATTTATTCATGACAAGTTATATTCAAAATGTTAGACATGAAGGAAAACCGCAGAAGTGATAGGACCACGCATGCGCAGCACTGCTATTTCCTACAGGAAGTTACACGCGCAGTAAGTGCACTTATGGTATAGGTCATAGTCACAAAACCAGTATGTATACTCTTGCTTGCGTGGCCCTAGAGAAATCAGGCCGGGCTGTCACGTTATTCCTTGTTGTGTTGTCTGGTCATACATTGAATCATATTGGTATCACTGTGCATAGTTTATAACAGAACAACTTACCAACATATCTGGCCAATCAACATTACAGACTCGTAATACTGCGGGAGAAGGGAGGCTGTCCAATAGAGGGCGCTGTCCCAAGTACGTAGCTGACGGGGAACGCGCGCACTTGGCCACGTTGTCTTGCAGCACGAGCAGAAAAGACGTCTACCCACCTGCCAACCTCCTGCTCCAACAGCGTGACTGATAGGCTGATCCAAATGTGGATCAGTAGTGCAACTCTGGCATAGTAGTCTCTGCACGTTTACTGCAGGTGATGTCAGTGGGCTAGCATTAACACAATCTATCTTTTGGCAGTTTGTTCCATTCATTTATCACCATCTGTGAGAAAGAGTACTTTCTCATGTCCAACCTACACTGCTCCTTAACTAATGCTGCTTTGTGTCCTCTGGTTCTACTGCCTTCTTTAAGTTTGAAGAACATATTCCTATCAACATCCTCATAACCGTTCACTATTTTAAACACTTCTATTTGGTCTCCTCTTAGTCTCCTGGTCTCTAGTGTTGTCAAACCACATTGTAATAAGCGACTTTCGTAACTAAGGTCTCTCAATTCTGGAATCATTTTAGTTGCTCTTCGTTGTATTCTTTCTAGCTTGTCTATGTCCTTTTTACGATACGGCCTACATGCTTGAGTACAATATTCCAAATGTGGTCTAACTATTGCTTTGTTATCCTAATTAGCCTAAGAATTTGATTTCCTTTCGAAGCAGCAATCCCACATTGCTCTAAAAATGTAATGGGCCTAATACTGATCCCTGTGGTACCCCACTCAAAACCGATTTCCAGTTTGAAATCTCACCATCTACTATTACTCTCTGTCTTCTGTGTGTAAGACACTTGTCTATCCAGTTGATTACATCGTTACCTATACCATGGGCTTTTAGTTTAAGTAACAATCATTGATGTGGCGCTTTATCGAAAGCTTTCTGAAAATTTAAGTAGACAACATCCACTGGTGACTCTGTAGTTTCTTCAAAAAAGCATAAGAGATTGGTTAGACATGACCTTGCTTTTAGGAACTCATGTTGAGATGTACTTATAAATTTATGTTTTACAAGGAATTCCACCATGTGGTATCTAATTAATGTTTCGAGTAATTTATATACAACTGATGTTAAACTCACTGGTCTGTAATTTTCTGGCTTGTTCCTCGATCCCTTCTTAAACAGCGGCGTAATGTTTGCTTCTTTCTATTCTAAAGGAACTATTCCTTCTTCTATTGACAAGTTAAACAATTTTGCAAGTGGTATACTAATTTGCTCAACAATTTCCTTAAGCAGTTTTTGTGGTATCCCATCAACTCCAGTTGATTTATTATCTTTCATCTTCTTAATTTTGTTTGTTATCATTTCAGGAGTTACAAATAACTGCCCTAAATGTTCTGATTTATTGCCCTCAAATTTAGTAAATGGAACTGGAAGTTAGCTAATATCTTCGGTGGTAAGAACTGAGCTGAACGCTATTTTTCTAATAGATTCTTTTGACAAGTGTTTCTTTCTAGACCGTTTTCCTGGTTTTTTCAAGGGAACAAATTTATCGATGATACTCTCAATTTCATATTTTAGAATAATCCAACATTCAATTGCNTTTAGTATTAGTTATGAAGATGACAAAATAATTTTTTGGATCAATGTTCCATTAAAAATACTATTAAGGCAAGGAATGTTACTAAGTTGCCTGCTTACTATTATACTGTCTACCCATATTAAAGGGTACCGCGGTGTGTGTTTTTTACATTCACAGCAACACTCTCCCAGTATATTCATGTTGAAATGTTCTGTGCTGATTTAAAAAGTACCACATTGTTTGCTTGCAACAGACAATATTTGCACTACCTGCTAATATCTTAAGCTCGTTGGTTGTTGACATTTAGTAAGTATAACATGCACATAAAAAATCGATGTTGGTTATTCTAAAATCTGTTTCCTATCGACTGTTTCGTGTACTTGCAGTACGCTTTGTTTTCTGACCGTGAGTAAAAGGAAATATTATCATTGAATACTTTGTCAAAGAGTTATCTTAATGATTAATTTGCAATATGTTATACCTAATCTGTACACTGGAG
Source organism: Lamellibrachia luymesi (assembly GCA_009193005.1). NCBI lineage: Eukaryota > Metazoa > Annelida > Polychaeta > Sabellida > Siboglinidae > Lamellibrachia > Lamellibrachia luymesi. The sequence goes on from SDWI01002609.1 coordinate 13,577, forward strand.
AACTTGCTGTTTCTCGTTGTTTGTAATAATGATGGTTTCCTCTATAATGTAACATTGAATGTGTTTAAGATTACCAATAAAGGTGCAACAACATCGAACTATGTGGTTGGCGTTATTGATGTTGCAAATGACCAGGCGATTAAGAGTTGTCCTAGTCATCCTGCGACCGCCCAAGCACGGACGATCGTCCTGTCGAGATCTGCCGGTTTGGCTAGTCGTGGGCGCACCTGGTTGAACCGCCTCTGCAGCTCTTCCCAAAGGAGCTCAGTGAGATTCTGATGTGGACAGAGGGAGGGACAGGGCATGTTGCAGATGTCGTGATGCTGGAGGAAGTCGTGCGTGACCCTGGCAGAGTGTGGGTGGGCGTTGTCGTTGGCGCAAATGGTGTTTCCATGGCGACGAAAAAATGATGGGATGGTTTTGGTGTGCGAGCACTTGGTCAATACGCTGCTACTACATTTCCTCGACCTCGGACAAGATTTTGAAAGATGAGGGTTCCACAGGCTGGTTGATGCTAATGCCTCTCTACGTCATCACGCTTGTGCGGATTTTCACATAGCATGAGCCAGATTATGTGTTTCAATAAACGAAAACCCTATACATACCTCCAATGGAACAAATTCGCACAAGACATTATCAGTAAGAAGACGACACAAAACCCGTGACCGTCTCACACCCGCCACACCATGCTCGCTGCTACCGCGGAATCTAACAACATACCCGCAACGCCTCGCAAAGATAAACATAAATAAGACCGCGCTGCCAGATATTTATTTAAAACGTATTTAGTTGATTTTAAAGTATTAATATTAATTTAACTGATTTTCTTATAACAAAATTGCAGAGAAGGCTAAATCACGCCAGAACGAAACAAGACTCGTTCACCACACAAAAGACACCCGCCTTTCACACGCAGTTAAGATGTATATCTTGCTAAGTACACACCCGACACGCGCCGTCTAGACACCGGCCGCAGCCTACCGTCACGCGTGAGCAGACACCGTCAGCAGTCTCCAGCGAATTCGTTGTATAGACTAGGGTGAATAATCGTCACAATAGTCGCGATTAACGACTGCAAAATATTCTCCGGTTGACATTGCTTCGCCAAAAAGATTACTGTTTGCCCTTAAATGTATAGGTGTTTTCTATATTTGCATTATATAGTAAGGCCACTAAGTTGTGTTGACCTTTCGTTACTTGTTATTGTATTGTCATTAATTGTGTAATTGTAGTCAAATGTATTTATTTTTGAAGAAACAGCCTTTCCGAAAGGCATTTTAGTCTACAGACTAAGGCTCATTCAAGAAATGCTCGGTAGACTCGGTAGACTAACTAGACTATCTATGGAGAGGAGATGTAATTGGATTTATCTTTTTGATGCTAGTGGACTGGATAATGAGAAACACAACAGCAGGAAATAAAACGGGGATAAGATGGAACTTCACGTCAAAACTAGAGGACCTGGACTTTGCCGATGACATAGAACTCATGTCACCGACACACACGTGCAAACATAGACAACTGAATCAATTTGCAGCAAGGACAGGGCTAAGAATAAATAAAAATAAAAGTCAAGTATTGAGGATAAACAGTAAGTGCAAAAACAAAATACTAATTGATGATCAAGAACTAAAGAAAGTGGACAAGTATAACTACCTGGGTGCTAAAGTCAGTAAGCAAGGAGGAGGCGGTGATGACATTGTTAACAGAATTCGTAAAGCAATGGTATCTTTCATTAAGCTAATATGGAGTTCAAAGCAAATATGGAGTTCAAATATATACACATTGAGATCTAATGTCAGGCTTTTTAACACACTTGTTTAATCAGAGTTATTTTAAGTGAAGTGAAACATGGAAAATAAACGAAGGCGACAACAAAAAAACTAGATACATTTTTTCAAGTGCTTAAGACTAATCCTACAAATTAGATATCCATACATTGTATAAGATCAAGATATTCTTGCAAATACAAAATTGAAGACAATCAGCACCGAGGTCAAGTTAAGAAGATGGAAGTGGGTAGGACATATCCTACGAATGGACAAGAACAGCAAATGTGAGACGGTGTTGACCTGGACGCCAGAAGGTTGAACAAAGGTTGGTCGACCAAAGACAACGTGGCGATCAACTGTTGAAAATGAAAGACGCATACTGGGGTGGAACTGCTGGAGCGATCTCTAGCAGCTGACAGAGCGAGCTGGAGGAGATGCACTTCGGTCTTGTGGGCCACTGGGCCCGAAGAGTATAGGTGAGGTGAGGTGAGGTGAGGTGAAGTGATGTGAGGTAGCCTGCCAAAGATATTAACTAAACCACGCAACTATACCGTGTTTGCTGTACTATGAGCTTATTTGCTATACAATGCCAGGCGTTTACTGTATTATTCCTCTTAAATACAAACTGCTTCGCATACCTTCATCCAGCGCAAACATTACAGTGATATATGAAATGAGACGAACCTAACAGCGATTCGAAAATGGCAGCTACTGCAAAACATGATATTTTTATTATGGCAGGAATATACATACATGTTTTTTTAATAAGGTTAGACCATTTAATTATAATACTGGTAGTGCATGATATTAATTATAACTGACAAAGTATTTAAATGAAAACAATGGCTGAGTGTTGACGAGGGAAGGTAATTTCAAGGTATTAAGTTCACTTTGCACAGATCAAACTTCAACAGCTGTGGGCGGTGACCGCTCGCGCGTGACGGTTGCGCCTGGCCGCTCACACCAGCATGTCTAGGCGGCCCGTGCTCTTTGCGTAGTGAAGGGAACATGACTATCTTTGGTTGGGGGTGTGCCAGTCCTAATTATGCCCGGCGTACAGTGGCCATTGATTTGCCGTTTTGTCGCAGACCGCCGAGTTACTACTATGGCGCAATTAATTCAATATTTATTATCAATCTCATCATGTAATTACTTACTATTATCATCCAAAAATATGTCGTGTGCGATAAATCAAAATATTGAGTAAATTTACTGTCTACAACACATGCCGTTTCATGATAATTATAGTAATGATGAATTTACTGTCGATTTCACTTATAGTTATAATCTAAAAAAATCACACTAAAAATAAGTCACAAACTTGAATACATTAATATATTAAAGGTTAGATTTTTTTTCGCCAGGCTCAATTGAAATTAATTGAAAGTAATTTTGCAAAAAATCAATCCTACCTATTTCTTGTGAAATCATCAGACAAACGATTAAATTACTTAATGTTTGGTCAAACATTAAGCGAAGTAAAAATGGAAATGCTGAACATTCACGAATTTCACCCTTGTTATGTGATCAGAGAGAGGAAGGATTGACAAGCACAGTGTTTGCCATTGTGGATATCCACTATTTTAAGCCTTACCAGATCTAACGACTAAAAGCAATTCTTAATTTTTTCTACATTGTGACACTCTTGACACAAAATGTTCACGTGCAAACAATCACAAAACTTATCATGTTAAGTGTCTAAAGCATTTACTATCAATTTCATCATGTAGTGACAATTATCACAGCAACAATCACAACATTTAATACAATAAGTGTTTACTCTAAGTCACATGTGAAACTAAACAAACCTGCTTCGCTGCATCATTACTGGCAGTCATTGCAAGTGTAGCTGAAGAGGCATATTTTGTGGCCAGGACAGCTGACAGCTGACGCACTTCTGTATCTTAGCAGCTGGGAATCCATTGTTGTAAAGAGCGGGTAAGATATCCAGAGTGTGGGGAAAATTCCCTAGGGTATCTTGCCTCCCCAGGGAAGACGTCCATGAGGAATACACACTGTCACACCGATCGTCGGGTCGACAAAACCCGAATCGAGTCGGCGACCGGAGTCTTTTCCGATTAAAAATAAATAAATTTCCAAACCCATTGATGGCATTCTGAGCTGTAGATCCTTGCACGTCGACCTGCCACGGTCAACTTGTCCCTACAGGTATTTTGCCAGACCAGACTGACATTGCCCTTGTTTGCTTTAATTAAATTGATCAAAACCTTTCTCCAATTTCAAGAGAAATCAACTTATTTTTACCGCTTACAGTTTACATAACATTGCAAACGTTGTCGTGTTGATCATCGTGCACGTGCGTGTACGTCACTAGAAAGCTGCGTGGCGCTGCTATCTGTTCCGTGTTTTTACAGGATTGTGCCATCTTCAACTTGCCCCCATTCGTCAGCTTGTCCCACCTTCCCCTAAATGTAACTGGTGGCGTTAACAGAAGGTTAATATGTTTTGCTAGCAGCGGTGCTAGCCACGTGTACCAGGCCCGTAGCTCGGATAGTTTGGTCGGTGCGTTCTTAGAAAAAGTGGAAATATTGGGAGATGTACTAATTTAGACCCATTTTTATACATTAAAACACGACACATAAAATTAGATCGTATTATTATAATTTAATGATTGAATCGAGTTCCAAGCGCCGTGTTTGTAATTTTTTAAATATATTAAGTATCTCGTCCATGTCACATTTTCTGTCATAATTTACAAGGGACGGCCTCACTTGCTGCGGACGGTTCAATTGTTATTAGGTCCGCAGAGTGACAGCGAGACTGTGCAAGTTTCAAATCAATGACCCCCCCCCCAAGTCCCAGTCAAGTTTCGAGTTATCTCTCTAAATTGCAAGTCAACAGGGTTCACTAATCGCAATGACTGTTGTGGTTTGTCTGCGGTATTTTTAGCGGGAAATGTCGGCGGATGCTTCCCCGCCACAACAGTAGCCAATCATAATAAGTACTTCTTAATTATTGTATTCAGTGCGGTCTGTCACAACAACATTGCGTGTACTTTTGAGCCAATAAATCTGATGGTCACAAACAGACAAGTTAAGTTAAGTCAAGACAATGATCTCCAAGTCAAGTCTCGAGCACAAACATAAATAGAACACCTGTTAGTAAAACAAGACCGCTGAGCCCTTATCAGTTGACATGATAAAGTGATGCAGGCATGGACCAGCGACATTCATGCTGCTGCACGGCAAGAACCCACTGGAGGCCCAGTGTTTATACTGTACAGCACCCAGTCTTCATCATATATCTATAGATATACAGTACTAATAAGATATATATACCTAATACCTTATTACGTGCACAATCCATCCATGCACCTTGTATATCAAATATCATAACATATTAACTATAACAGTAGCACCACTAAACATGATCGAAACTGAACTTTCTGAAGTGCTCTATACATGTATTAGCTAATGACTGCAAGTGGTCAAATCTCATTAAGCCCTTTTGGACATTCTTCTCTAAGGTCCCACAAATATTGTTTTCCCATCTTCCAACACATTCCCCAGCTGCTCCATCACAGCCATTTCCACCTGCAGATCAAGATCTTTCTCGAATGTTATCTGGCCAACTTGCCCAAGGACACGCCTCCTGTAAAGAAATGTGCTCTCTTGTTTAAGCTGTCAATTGTTTTAGTAGGCAACTTTTCACATTGTTTGTCAAACAAATGCATAGAATGCAATGAATGTTGCAATGTGTACAGAATGAGTTACATGGTAGTGGTTCATACAACGATGAAAAGGCAAACGACGACCCAAAAGGAGAGAGCCTCATTAAATGCAGATGACTTAATAAAGAAAAAAAATCTGATTAATGAGCTGACATCTAGTAGGGTTTTAAAACAGAGTTACAAATATGCATAGACGCACGCACACATTATTTAAAAAACTGAATCATACCCCTATAATATTTTATGTTACACCCAATCTGAATCAATGTGACTACTGGGAAACACTGAATGTACGTTACCCCCAAGAAAAACGAACATATATGTAATATATTGATATTTCAGAACATTTTCGAAATGTGTTACACTCATTCACATATACACTAACACAGCACAAACAGTTGTGACATAAATTACCTGAAAATAACGAGATGTTAGATCCTGTCTTCTGTCGATTCGTACAGCTGTAAGCCACACAGGAAATAACCATATTCGTTGTCCCAACACTTTCCCCAGCAAGCCTCCAACATGTTTGTCTTGGAGAGTTTAACACTAATGCACGATGTTCACTCCAGTATGAACAACCCAACTGCCCACACTTATAACACAACTGCTGGGACCACCCTCACCAAATTATTAATCAGTCTGGTGGCCATGCCCCATTAAGAACAACTGACAATGACAAATCGTCAAGTTAATTGGTTCCTGGTGTCATCGTCACTGGCTACTAGCCCGATAAGTTTATACTTCTCTGGTAGCCACTTCATCTTCATTGCTTTTGTTTGCTTTATATTGTACATGATGATGGTGAGGAGGAAATAAATTTACTTACTTACTTACTTACTTACTTACTTAATAACTTACTTAATTACTTACATATATATATATATATATACAACTATTTGTAACATGTTATGTTCACTCAATAAACAGTACTACCCTATGTGTGTCATGCAGTGGATGCAACTGTTTCTGCCGTGCAATGAAATGCCGGCCAGTGGTCCACGCCAGCTTCACTGCAGTGAGCTGGCTTATCGCTCTTGTGTATGGGGGGGGGTGATTAATGATGTAACTCTATGGTCTCGAGTCACCTCTCTGAATTCCAAGTCAAATCGCAAGTCATGAAAATGGGTGACTGCAGTCCGACGTTTGAGCACTGGGCCCTAACACTGACCGCGTACGAATGTTCATTCAAGTACGGGTGTGGCGACAGGCAGGGGAATGCTGGTGTCGTGAGTCGTATCCAATAGGGCCAGTTGCCTTCCGAAAGGTCAGTTTTATTCAGTTAATCGACTCGTCTCCCGTTGACATAGTTCTGATCAAGCATTGGACGAACATATAGTCATCCTTGCCCCAGAGTAAGTAAGTTAGTAAGTTAGCTTGATAGCCATAGTGTAGTGTAGTCCATACATGCTGATTGTCTCGGTGTACATAAGTAACAAAACTGCTTCAACGTTTTTTATCTAAACAAAATATATAAATAATATACCAACTACACTACTAATTTACCATTGAGACGCCATTTTCTCAAATAGTCAGCAGTGCCACCATGCGGTTGCTTTCGAGACTAGTTTTCGATGACGAGAGCGACATTTGCTTTATGGTTATCTCATCTACATCGGTTATTCATGGTAGTCTGTGTAACTGGAGCTATGGTCATTGCAAGAAATGCGCACACATTTATATCCACTCTGAATGTGTACCATTGTTTGGACGTATGTGTCCACATACTCAGAAGCTAACATCAACGTTCAGCCGACTGGAACTGGTGTAGAACGTAATTACGGGGCGGCACAGCTAACGAACTGTAATATTACAAAGCGGATACATTGTAGGATTGTAAAGCAATGAATGATTTACTTTATGATTTACAATCAACGTTCTAATTATGTGCACATCAACACCACCTAGTGGCAACTGTAGAAACTCAGAGGCAGCCATCCGTGACCAGATCAGTCAATATATAGTCATAACAACATCTCCAGATGTCTACCGTCATAGTTGAATGTTGCTGGGTCTTATAACAAATGGTATAATGTGTCGGTTAGTAGCGACAGTCATTTGCTGTTTCCGTTGCAGTCCGTCGCTACACAAAACATATCAATAGTCTGGTTTATGTAGCCTAGAACGTTTCAATAAGTGTGCTGGAAAACATTTGATGTTTCTCATACGATGTTTGACATCGCAATATTTACATTCGTGCTTAAACGTGAACAATTAACAATTATCAATAACACCCGACACTAATGTTGTCATTCCGTCGAACACTAAACTGTCCGACACAACGCCGCCCTCCCTGTTCTTCTCACTATCATGTTCTCATTCGACAGTGTCGTCTTCATGTACACGCACCGAACATATCGTCATAGTCATCTCAATTATATATCCAGGTATCGCCAACTTTTCTCTGGCGTGCCAACACTAGACAGTATCGTTTTTAACGTGCATCCACCTAACATATCATCCAAGTCCTCTCCATTATCGTCAGTTATCGTCAACTTATCTTTTTGTGTTCACACTAGACAGTATTGTCTTTCACGTACATCCACTTGACATATCGCCCTACTACTTTCCATTATCTATCCAATTATTGCCAACTTCTCTCTGTCGTGCGTCGTCGTCGCCGTGCGGTCGTCACTGCGCATGTATTGCGCAATGTCCGGTGTGACGGCCATTTTGTACTGCAAGTCCTCGAGACCGGCGAATGGCCGCAGAGCGCTGTTGCCGAAGCGCTGGATGGTCGGGTACTCGCTGAAGACGGTCGACGAGGCGGTGATGAAGAGCAGGCGGTCGACGAACTCGACCATGTCACCCTCGTACTTGAGCACCCCCTCAGACAGCTCTCGGATGCCGGAGATCACCTGCGGCATACGGCGGTCGTCAGTATGGGTGAGACGGTGACACTAACGATCGTCGACGTCATTTTAGTCGTTGTCATCGTCGTAATCATCGTGATTACTACTTTAAGGAAAACTTATAATAATAACAATGACAGCAACTGTAATGATCCTAGAATAGAACTCATCGAGGAAACGAAAGGGTAGAGAAGGTCGGTTTTATACAACCTGGAAATTAATTAATTAATTCAGCTAACAAACTGAGTGCTATGTTATTGTGGTCCTGCATTCATGTCGGAGATATGAGGATTACGTAAGACGTAATGGTTAAAATGTAGTGACAGAGATGGGCGGTTTCGGCAACCTCTAAAAGCAAATCATAGGCAGCTTACAATCGTAAATCCGAGTCGTTTTACTGACCTCAAAGTCACTGACGAGGTTCAGCTGTGGTGGGAAGCGATCTCGGAGCATCGCCAACCAGCGCAACTTAGGCATGACGATGGGAAGACATTCGATGTCCCACTGAACGTCCAGGTTACACGCCTGCATACAGAAAGTGTAAACATTTATCGTTAGTATCATTACTACGTTGACATTGTGATGAGAATACGTCATTACCATTAGCCATATAGTTTAACAAATAACGTGGACAAAGATTGAAAACACCCTTACACAGATTATGTCATTTAGTTGTGTTAACTAAAATGCACAATAAATGTTTTGACGTGTAAATAACCTGTATGCTGATAATGTTGCTTGGTTGCAGGTTTAAAATTGCACGACCCTCCTGGTTCAATCATCTTTATTTTCAGTATTGTGTTAGTAACAAATAGTGCAACGACAATATATATTCATTCATTAAATAGTAATAAAATAAGGCAATTAATAAAACATAGATATATTCTACAACGACCAGCTTCAACTAAAAACAAAAAGAGTATTTAACGTCTATGTTATATGTCTTATAATAAATCCTATATTTGATTACACTTTCAAGAAGTACTCTGAAGTCCTAGAAAGGAGAAACATAAAATTCAATAATTAATTGCCTGTAGATCGGTGATGATCGACATATATGCCTTGTCGTTCTCGCTCAGCCTTTCTCTCGCCTCGCGGAAAATCGGCAACGTGTTCATTGGAGCCGGGCGATGAACGATGAGTAGCTTCAAGAGAACGTGGTAGCAACGTTAGTAGCAATACACCGGCTATCGAATGTAGTAACTAGATATAGGCGATGAATGATGTGTAGTTTCAAGAGAACACGACAACAACATGTAACATGTAGTGCGTTTCCCAAATGTGTATCTAACTATAATAAATCTTTACACTCTAAATGTTTTTGCAATTTCAACCTCATGTGAGTGACGACGTGACGTCTGCTGTAGCGTTGCCTTGTCCACGTGATAAACAAACGTGTGTTTTACTGTTGTTGTATTATTCTAGTCAGTGTAGTCTGTATCGCGATATGTATCGTATCGTGACCTCTGTATCGCGATACGTATCGTAACGTGACCTCTGTATCGCGATACGTATCGTAACGTGTGAAGTAGTGTATCGTTCCGGCCCTAGTAGTTTACATTATTTTAATGATGTATAGCTGTTAAGTTTCTGCACGGTTCCAGACAAATATTGGAACGCTGTTACACACTTTACAGCCTGAATTTTGGTGGTGGTGGTGGTGGTGGTGGTGGTGGTGGTGGTGGTGGTGGTGGTGGTGGTGGTGGTGGTGGTGGCGCGGTACACACCTTGCCGTATCGCTTCAGTGTTTTCATGATATTCGTGTACGTCTCGCGCGGGTTGTCAATAAATACGACGGCGTCCTTCAGTAAAACCTTATCGAACTGCGGAGGCATCTTTGTCTGTTCACTGAAGTATTCCTCCGCGCCGACATTGGCCACCTGCCAATACAGGTTACACGGTAATTAGCCAAGACCGACTATTGCAACACACATAAAAGACCCCATTTGTGTGTAATGCGCATTACTAAATAAAGTAAATTGAAAGTATACTAAACATGTTTTGGTTCTTTTAAGCACACTTTTGAAGGTATTTATTATGAGTGTCATTTACATATTATATTAAACAAATTGTAGCCTAACGCGCATGGCATAAACGCTAACTTTAAATGCTACTTGCTAGTCATCTCAATAATAGTTGCCCTCCAAAAGCAAACATTGCAACACACATAGATTGCATTAGTATCCACAGCCAGTGTAGTAAATAATACACATGAACTGTATTATTATTAAGAGCTACATTTTGAAAAGGAAGTGAGCTACAAGTTCCTACGGACCGCCAACATACGCAAACTTTCCCGACGTGCGCCGTCTAGATCTCGCTTTCTGTATTACTAAGGCAGTTTCCAGACTCTTACAATTGTCCACACGGATTTACGAGGGTTTAGTAGTATAATTTTATCTTTGGTCAAGTCTGATCTCCAGCACGTAACATACTCTGTTCTGCGTAATATGATATGTTCTGATCTTAACTCCAAAATGGTTACATTTTGCCATACACGACCGGTTGTGAAAAGTGCATCCAATCACCTCTACGGCAAACTGTCTTGCGGTAATTGGACTAGATGGTGACCATGGTCATTATTATTGTCAATTATATTGGTGCCAATGTTTTATTGAACTGCATTGTGCCAGTTGAATTTATTGTATGTCTACGGAGCGTGGGTGCGAATCCGAACGGTACTAGTAACGACCCCCGAAGAACACACGTTTCGTCTTCGCGGCCCCGTTGAAGTGACGAGCCAATTACGGCAGTGATCATATTAGGTTCTACCTGCGCGAAGGGAACCAGAGAAGTTGGTTATACGACCGATTCTATCCTGGATCGAATACATTCGTTTTACAGAGTGGTTTGTATTCAATGAGAACTTCAACCTCAAATAAACGGGAGGAACGTTGAATTGTGATGCAATGGCTCCGCCATCGCTGTCACGTACCTTGAGAGGCAGCATGCGATGGTTGGGGCTCTCCTCGTAGTGGAAGTGTCCTGGCGTCACGGACACTATCGGCTTCATTAGACAGAACTTCTTCTGTAGTAGCTGCGTCATGCTTCCTTTCTCTTCGCCCACGTAGCACACGCTGTTGCCATGAAGGATTACTGGACATCTCGGCACATAAACTCGTTATGCAGAGGTGCCAAGTCTCCCGCTTTGGCGGTAGAACACCTTTTTCTTCAATTTGGGATAATCTCACTTTCTACCGGCTTAGTGCCGAAATCTACCGCCAAACCGGTAAAAAGTTAAAAGTACTTATTTCGAATCCAAACATACCAAATCGTCATGTAGAAGACGCACCAAAATTAAGTAAATATACCCTCAAATTGAAAAGCAGTTCCGCCAGGAGGGGAAACCCCTCTCACTCCCCCTAGCGACCGCGACGCGAGGCTAGCGTCGCGATCTACGGCCCTCACATGTTGAAAAGATTTGCTTTTTGTGCAATGTTACTTGGCACCTCTGCTTATGTCGAAATCGATCTTGTCATTGGTTTACAATCGTTGAAGTCAAATATTAAAATATGACCCTAGTTGTGATTTTAAAGAAAAATGTCGCTTGTGTTCATGTGCTTGCGTGCGTTTTATTTGAAAAACAGTTCGCAGGCGTTATGAACTTCTTGGCAGGAGAGGTTTAGCTGTCAGTCAGTAGAGGGCACCACCATATTCTCGTTTGACGAAAAACTGTAAATTACCTTGAAAAAAGAAACCATGATTGCAGACAACAGCGTTCCACTCAGGAAAAGTTAACAGCTGCATATGCGTGGGCTAACAGTCAGCTTCTCGATATCTGTTTTATAGAACTATATTTTGAGCAGCCAATCAAATCATGTTTTACATACCAGTCGTCGGTGCCCATCTCCAGGTACTGGTGGATTAACTCGTACATTCTCTGCTCATAGAGCGGCCCGAAGCTGTATCGTGAATCGTCGGGAAGATTCGGTAGTTCGATTCGGCGGCGTATGTATCCCTCGGAAAGTACCGAGAAGGGCCGAGGCGTCTCGGGTCCCAGGTAGAACGTGCCCATGTTGTCGTGGAGGTTAGCGCGGCCCTTGTCACTGGCCCGGCCTACTGAAAATGACAAATCCTGTTCTCTGTCCTCATTTCTCTTTTATCGTTTTACTTAAAGAAATGTATCTTTGAAAATGAAAAGTACCATGATCGACTATAGCGCAGCGACTAAATTTTTATAAACAATCCAACACAAACTGGAGAGCATTTTTACCAATATTCGAACCAACTTAAATGTCAGTTGTCGTATTTAGTGAGACTTTGTTTGCATTTTTGTCACTTTAGTAATTCACCTTTTATGGATATGCATGCTTTTGTCGTTTGTTGTAGACATTTCATTAAGTATTCGGAAGGGAACACTTTGTTGTGCTGTTCCGTTGTCAAATCTTAAATTTCGATGCTATATCCATGTATGGTTATGCAACTTCAGCATGAGCATTAATTATCCAACAACCGACATTAATTAAGCATAGGATTACTAGTTGCCTAATCTTCAGTGAAACACAACAATAAATGCATGAACCTCAAATAGACCACAAACTAGTCATCCAGTTACTATGATTCGCTGGTTCTCGCCACCCGCTATTGCTAAAAGGCATGGTACTGGGTCCCCAAAATAGCAGACATGGGACGACCTTATTTGTGATGATTAGACCCAGACAAAACGGTCGTTACTCGAGAAAATAACCCCAAAAAAGGTAACAAACTGGCGACATATCGAAGGGACCTGTCCACTCAGACTCAGTCAAATAAGATATGCTGTTTGCACTATATTATGCGTGAGTGCGTGCGTGAGTGCGTGCGTGTAGACATCACTCAGCATGCAAGGATGCACGCATGCAAACGAGTGTAGACACTCCGTAGAGTCATTTCTCACTGGTAGGTTGGTTCGACAAGCACTTACGCTCTTAAGCATACACGACAACTCTGGCAGGTCGCCCGAGTCCTGTCTCACAAATAGTGCCAACACACGTCGGTAAGCAGTACTCCCTATCTGACAAACTGTCGCCTTTTTGTTAACCCTGCACTGTGACGAGGGAGTCGTTTGGAAGCGAAGCGTAAACGTTACATGTAGACAAACTGAGCAGATACGTACATTCGACGCTTCTCTGTAGAGGAACAGCTCGCAGCCTGACCAGACAGCTTGCAGGAGTTCTCGAGCATGTCGCCTCGTCGGTTTGACTCGGACGGCGCCTGCTTTGTGTGCGAGGTATGTTGACTCAAGGCCGGAAAGTGTACATAAAGCAGAGC
>SDWI01002610.1:10353-21562 GCA_009193005.1 Lamellibrachia luymesi
TCATATTTAATTTCTAATCTAGATGTAAAGGTACAATAGACCGCTGATGTGTCATGGCTACTAAGCATACATTGAGACTGGACCACGCAGCAATCAACACAGGCAGGCTTTCAGCTCATATTCGTATGATACAACTGTGTACATCATTAATAGCATATTGATCATTGACGAGTATTGTCAACTCGTGTGTATGGTGTCACGTGTGTATGGTGTCACGTGTCTTCTCAACTTCTAATTTCATCATGCACCAAATGCTTTGTTAATCCCTTTTTTGAAACAAACTTCTAGCCATCTGCTGCTCAAAGTGCATTGATTAATGTTTTCCTCCAAAGGAGCACATACTACAATTGAAGTACCAGAACCTACAGTTGAAGTACCAGAACCTACAGTTGAAGTACCAGAACCTACAGTTGAAGTACCAGAACCTACAGTTGAAGTACCAGAACCCACACATGAAGACGTAGACGTTGACCCGACCGCTACAAGTTAAGATGATGACTACAAAGCGCAAGAGTGATTTGAACTATTATCTGAAACTTTGACGAACTGTAGCAAAGTCGCACAATGTACACTTGCGTCAATTGTTTGTAAAGTGCTTTATTAAAAACCAGTGTAGTTTCGTCCGTGAAGCTGAACACACCAGACTATTGTTTCTTGTCATTGTGGGTTATCTGAGACAGTGCAGTCGTGTAGCTTTATATCGAATGTAATCCTACGGTTTTTATCAGAATAATTACAATGTGTGCGTCTAATACAATATGTTGTTAGTGGATTTGTATGTTTGGTGGTTTCCGTTTTGGAAGACACAATGCTGGAGGCATTCTCTTTAAATTAATTTATCTATAGAGATGATATCCATTTGGAAACATTTGCGTAACTGGTGAAGACGAAATCAAAATGTAGTACACCTGTGTTTTTCAATAATGATCTTTGGTCATTTACCTATAAATAGAAAGTCCATGATGTTTGCCTTCTTTAAGAGACATGATCACCTGATACATAAGCTGTATATCACAATATGGAACACATGATACGCATTCACCTAACCATTAGGGCATGTCCCAGTGAACATAGTAACGACGACAGTTTCTCTCGCTCGCGCGCGCGCACGCACACACATACGCACGCACACACAAACACGCACGCAGGCACGCGCGAGCACTATGTACACCCAAATCGCCTACAACGCCTATCACACAAAAGGAACATCAGTGCGACCTGAGTCGCAGACACTGGATCCAGCATACTTGGAAAATGATGTGCATTGAAGTTTGGAAGGAAAAGAGACAAGAGAATAAAACGGTAGAAGAAAGTAGATGTATAATAAGCATAGGAAGTAGATAGATATTGGCGGCAAATAAGAGAACAACATTAATGCAGACACACACAAAACAGAAGCAGCAAAATCAAAAAGCCTACAGAAAACAAACATGCATGATGAAGCTGAAATATTTCCACAATGCCATCTGAGATAAAAATATTTCTTGAATATCAATAGTTAAGGTATCATGGAGGTTGCTACCAAATATGTCGAATCTTCATGGAAAAAACCTTGAGAAATATAAAATTGAAAAGGAAATGGTGGTATATTTCCATTAGAGAGAATGCTGCCACATCAATATGCAAAATGCCAAAATAAAAGTGTCAATCAAAGACTGTGTGTACCTAAAATGTTGACAATCATATTTAAGTAACCACGGATGAACACAAAGAAGAACGCATACAATAGCAATCATTAACACGAAGACAGCAACGTGACGTCCCTCGTGAAATATATCATCCATGTTGGAGTGACGTCCCTCGTGAAATATGTCATCTATGTTGGAGTGGCGTCCCTCGTGAAATATGTCATCCTCCAAAGCAGCAACACACCCAAAACAAGATTACTACAAGATTCACTCTGCTAGCATCACGCAATCAGTATATACTTTGATATGTTATGTCAAAACAAAATTTAACACCATTGAATATATATCTTTGTCACTCCGATCTTATCAGAAAGGGTGTATAAACAATGGGCGATAATGCGAGGTTTCAGCAAAAGGCCGGAACATCCACGCCTTTTAACAGAATACAGTAGAACACTGCACGAAGAATATAACATGTGGATGCGTTAGGTAACATATGAGAAAGTACTCATTCTCATAGAAGACGATGAATGAATGGAAAACACTTATCTAATGATTGTGTTAATGCTAGCAGTGTAAATATGTAAAAAAAATTAAAAACAAAATTGACAGAAATCTTATAAGGGCGGGCTACACGTCAATGATAATTTTGTTGACTCTTGATAAGCAAAATGCTTCCACATGCCATCGGGACCTTGTAGTTTTGAATGGCAACCTTGGTAAATCCGCGTTAAATAATAACACTAAGGTATCATCAGTACATACTTTCAAACGTGCATATTAAACAAAGCTTTTATTACGGTATACAATGTAATCCCGTGATATTTGTTTGCCAAAAGCGATTTTTTTTGTATGAATGTTTTCTTTGGGTTTAAGTAAACAGAACATCAAGGATGGCAATTTTACTTTTCGTTTTTAAAGCTTTCATGGGGTCTCAAACATACACACCGCAAGTGTTTGTATTATTGCCCAATATGCCAACATCAATGTTAACAGAGACAACATTTTGAGAAAAAAATATTCGTTGAAAAATTCTGAAATAAACAATGGACGCTTTAGATGGACGCCCACCTATTGTACGAATGTGATTTAATATCTTGAATATCTTTGAATTTACTGCAATAAACATGAAATTGTACTCTGATATCCGATTATGTTCTTGCCAATGCTATATGCTATTTGTTCTGAATTCACAGTCAAGCAATACAATTGGAATTATAAATTAAAACAGTAAGTAAATTCCTTTATGTGTTAACCTATATGTGTTATGTGTGTTAACCTATATTCCGTTATGTTTCCACAGTCCACGCGCTTGCACAACGCCGTGCAAGGCAAGCCATTCTTATGACACGAACAGTTCGACTTCCCTCTGCAAGAACCTTTATATTCGCATCTGACCAGCTCTAGAACCACAAGAGGAACTAGCTTAACCAGACATCTCACGGGCGACAGCTTTCCACCGGCATCCTGTTCCCATCCTTTGTCATTGGGGAGTGGGCGATCTGGTCTGGGTTCTTTGTATTATTTGATATTTCTGGACATGAAGTGAGTTCTGCCAATGTGAGGCCTGAGGGTGTTTAGTGTTGGGGGAAGTTTTTCACTTTCGAAGCGTTTTGTCCTGAAAAGTTCCCATCGTAGTTCCGAGACAGTCACACAGGAACTCTTGTTGGAACCTCTCGATGTGTTTGGTGACAGTTTCGTCTTCTAAACATACAAATGATTGGAATATTTTAACAATTTCTTCATCGGGTGCGAGTGCTAGAAACTTCACTATCCATGTCTTCTTTGATATGTTGAAGAACTTTAACCCCAGTCTGCACCAGTGAAGTTATGGGGTCCGACTAATGCCTTTGACTTTTCAACTCCAATTGCAGCACGTCTTTCCTTTATGTAAATTATTCGTGTATTGTGCAATTTGCAACAAGATCCATCAGCAGCAGGAACACGTCTGTGTCTGGAGACCACACATAGATATCTCTAATTGATGTGCCTTGTGTTGCGACATCAATCACAATCACATGTAAGGGTATTTGTCCATCAACAATGACGACATTGGCTTGACTGTGGGGCTCCGGGTCAATTGGGGCTGCATGATCGCATACGGCTGTGGTGCTATGGTTATTACCGAGTTTACTGAGTGGTGGTGGTGGTGGTGGTGAATATCGCTCTACTTCCTTCATAAAGGAACTATTGTCACTCGGAATCAGTAGTGTTCCATTTGTGGCAAAGGGTGATATTGGTGTGACTGTCGCCTCGTAGTACCCGATGGTGTTCCCCAGTTTGTCCACCATATTTGGATGTGACTGTTGGATCACCAAGAAGCGAGCAAGTAACTGTCGATCTTCGCGAAGTTTCATCACTTTATTTCCAGCAACAACGCTGACTTTCTTCACACATGTGTGTCTTCAGCTTCAGTTTCTCCAACCTATCCCAAAGAGAATGGGAGAGGCATCGACCAATCTGTCGGCCACAAACTTCTCGTACCGTGACTGCCCTGTACAAAATGTCGTCTTTAGCATTTTCGGGTACGGTCATCATTGATCGCAGGTTTACTAGTAGCATTTTACTGACAAATAGGTTGCCGTCACAGTGCTCATCAAGACCACACTTGATTTTTTCAGCATTGCTTGACGAACGTTGAGCAACAGTTCCCGATAGGTGGTAGTGCTCTTTTGGACACGTGTCAGTTGCAGATGAGTAATGATTTTGAAAATCACTAACGATACGAGTCAACTCTGGGGCTGTGAGTAAACAAACGATTTAGGGCAGATTCGTGTTGTGTTATTCCCGTATTCCCGTATTCCCGTATTCCCGTATTCCCTTCCGCTACTTTCAGTCCTCCAATATGTTGTCCTACCATCTGGTCGACAAAGAGGTTAGTGAATTGTGTTCCTGGGTCAACCACCAGTAAATGGAAACAGTGGCAAATTTCACTTGTCACAAATAAAAGTCAATATTTATTCAAATAAATGACTCACTGTCACGAGCCTTATGTTAATGCGTGGGCTAAAAGGTGGGTGAAATTAGAGAGATGATCATTATTCATTCGATGACAGCCACTCAAGTCACCAATTATCGGCCACGGATTGGACGACCCTGGGAGACCACTGCAAGACAAAACCATCATGATCTTCGCATCCATTTTATGGATAGGTTCCATACACTTAGAAATTATAAATACTTGGCACTGGCAAGGTTACAATTTTTTATAATTAGCCCATATCTTATGCCAGTCTTTATCAATTCTCTTTTTTAAATGTTAGTATAGCTTGCAGATATAATATAGTCAGGCAAGGAATTCCAAACATCTACCAGTTACCACTCTTTGACAGAAGAATCGCCGTCCACATAACTTCACGCATTGCTATTTATTTAAAATTCCATCCTAAACTGATCGCAAATCCGGTTCGTCGTCGGTGTCCAAATATGTAGTGTGTGAATAGTTTATGTAACATCCGCAGTCGATTTTTTTAATATCTATTTTTTTCAAATCGTCGAAATAACTTACTTTAGTCGTTAAGGCCCAAAATAGCCCGATCTCATGACAAAGTTACGACCTTTCACCGAGGGTGAAATCCGTGAGTTTTCAGCGTTTCCATTTTCATTTCACTTAATGTTTGATCAAGCATTAAGTAATTTAAGTTTGTTTGATGACTTCACAAAAACTGCATACAAAAGTTGCACAAACGAGCTAGTATTAGCAGTGGACACTAGGTAGGTGTGGTTTTTCGCAAAATTAATTTGAAATGAGACTAGCAAAAAAAAATTCTCGAGGAGGGACCTTTAAATTCTTACTATGACCTCTGAGATTGTTTAGATTAATACTAAAAACTGATCTGGGTTTACAGTCTCCTACCCAGTTAACAACTTAAATGTTTCAGTTAAATCTCGTAATCTCCGTTCTTCAAGTCTGCCTTATTAGCGTACAGACAGAGCGCCGTCGACGTGCCCACAGAAACCTTCAAAACAGGCCCTGAAGTAACTGGGCTGGACATAGAACGCAGGGCGTTTTTTAACATACAAAGTGGGGGGCATTGCCCCCCCCCCCCAGCCCTTTCATTTGCCCCCCCCCAGTCAAACCAACTTGCCCCCCCAATGCGTGCCCCCATTCTCCTTAACCAGCTCCTTGTATTAATGTAGGTCATAATTTGTATTCTTTTTGTTAGTGTGATTTAGTTAATTTTCATTGGTGGCAAAATCAAGAAAGTACCAAAGTTAAAGAAGGGCAATATGTCTACAAAAGATCAATTTATTGATATGGCTCAGAGGGGAATCTTACATTTTCAAAAAAGGCTTTATATTTCCTGTTCCATAACTAGATGCCAGGTTACTATTTTCATGTTACCATTTTCATGTTCGATGCGTCTCGAATGGTGAGGTTTACTTTCGACTCGAAAGTCGAAGAATAATGGCAATATCATGGACATAGGCAGTAGTACCCGAGTTATGGTGTGTTTATGTTAATGCATGCGACAGGAAGTGAGGAATGTAATAGCATCATAGCAATAACAGTGACGTATTGCCGAATGGCTTCTTCATACAGTTCATGCGAAGAACTGAAAACGTGCTTTGGCATAGCCATACCATAGCCATAGAAGTGTTTACTTATGACGTCAGTGTTCCGGTGCTAGAATAGCTAATGATTATGTATATGTAAATATGTGTACCTGCATGTTACTGTTTGTTTAAATTGTGTATAATTCAACAAGACCCGCCATCACATTTTACACGATTGAGCCGCGTGCAATCCAGTTCTTTACAGTGATGTTGAAATAGCTGTTAACATAAACCGGTGTCCTGGCCGCGAAATTGCGAAACGTACCCGGTATAGCACAGGCGAGACTAAACCACGCCCATTCGCTATTACCATTGGTCGAGAGCGAGCGGGCGGGGATTAACGATGTATCAACAACCTTTCAGTCGGCTTTTTTTTTTTCAAATAATAAATAAACCTGGCAAAGTGTGTGTAGTGTCCAACGAAAGCAATTGGAAACGTTTAACAAATATCACAAAATAATCACATTTTAATAATGATCCCTCTTGTAGGTAAGATGATACAAACATCACAACAGCCATAAACCTGTCAGGGTAGATTTTTATTGAGGCAGTAACCTAGCCAATTCATTCTCCGCATCTTTGAGAAATCGAAATTTTAAGCATGGTAACTCAAAGAAGCATATTGTATACATACTAAACAAATAAATTTTAAAATGTATGAGTAGTTGATAGTGGTCTACATGTGAGA
Organism: Lamellibrachia luymesi; assembly: GCA_009193005.1. Classification (NCBI taxonomy): domain Eukaryota; kingdom Metazoa; phylum Annelida; class Polychaeta; order Sabellida; family Siboglinidae; genus Lamellibrachia; species Lamellibrachia luymesi. The sequence goes on from SDWI01002610.1 coordinate 17,227, forward strand.
TGGAAAGTTGGCGGTCAGCAGGGACTTCAACTTTGGAAAATTGTTACTCAAAAGTTGGTGGTCCACATATTAACATAAAAAATGTAATCAACATTTGCACATGTCAGTTTTGGAAGTACGTATTTTCTATATTTTGATTTGTTATGTACTTAGCCAACCATTTGATTGATAGACGTGGTATGCATGTTTTGTATTACTCTCTTTTCTGCCTTATGCCTATATCTTCAGTATATTTATGTCTAGAGTCTAGAGCATGTCGCCGCTCGCATTGTAATTCCACTATAAAAGTGTTTCAAATAGACATGCTTTTCCTGAGTTAGTTATTACATTTAACCATCTAATTTGTCCAGGTCGATATCCTGCCAGTCATGCCTAAGAGAGACAGAAATGCAAAACGAAAACAAGAAGAGCTACAGAAATCTGCCGCAAAATGTCAACGCCTAGACACAATTTTTCGACGCAGCCTCAATGACTCATTGCCAGAAATACCCACAATGCCGCCAGGGAACTATGATCCGTCCGCTGCCATCACACCTGATGACACTCCCAAAGACAAAGGTGTACCACCAGTCATAGAGATTCTGCCTTCGTCGTGCTCTCGCCCGAGTACCAGTTCATCAAGCAGCCATGATCCGTTCACTGCCATCACATCTGATGACACTCCCAAAGATAAAAGTGTACCACCAGTCACAGAGATACTGCCTTCGTCGTGTTCTCGCCCGATAGCCAGTTCATCAAGCAGCCATGATCCGTCCACTGCCATCACACCTGACCACACTCCTGGTGACAAAGATCACCACCTTACCCAGACACCTGGTCAGGAAACCGACAACGCAACTTCAGGCCAGAGACCGTCAAGTTCCCGCACACCGACGTACAAAGGAATTCCGTTAACTATTGCAGATGTTGTCAACAAATTCCCCGAGCTTCGCTCATTTTCGGCAAAGAAATGTGGCCGAACAAGGGCTCACATTCTATGCACAACATGTCAGGAGTATGAGGAGATGGCAAAGAAAAGTTCTAAAAATGGCACTATAGCAATCGCAAGCGGCGTCAGGGCGGACTGTAGTGATAGGCTGGAAAGGGTCATTGACCATATGACCTCTGAACCGCACATAGCAGCAACAAACAAGAAGAAGATGGACGAAGCCTGGGAAGAGTGCACAACGTCGCATCCATGGCTACGCGCACTCACTGCTTACAATAAGACTGTTTTTGCGATGCTTCTGCGAATGGCCGTCGACGTGTACAACGACTGTCTAATCGAAACGGTCTCCGCCCGATCGTGGCCGATGCGATCTCTGGCTTGTTTGGCGTCGGACCATCTGTTGGCCACTATGCGACAAAATGGCGCAGATGTGGAATTTGTTCCATTCACGCCCGCGTCTAGCGATCTACACTACAGGGATCCGAACTACTACAAGCAGATGCTGGATGTCATATACGAACTAGAGAAAGTGCGTCTGTCTCAAATGTTCAACCGATGCACAGTCTTCAGTGTGCAGATTGATGGCAGCTGTGACAGGCAAATGTTGGACCACAAGTTTGTAAGTGGACGGATGGCTAACAGTGATGGTAGCGTAACGAGTGTGTTCGTCGTCATGCATTCGCCAGAGAAGAACGGCGCCCCTGGACTACTGGAAGCGGTGAACAAAGCTTTGGATCTGACCGGAGGTAAAGACACGAAGCTCGTCGGTGTCACCACTGACGGCGAATCGGCAAACACTGGCAGACATGGTGGGTTATGGCGTTTGCTTGCTGACCAAGTGCAGAGAGGTCTGGCAACTTTCTGGTGTGCTGCTCACCGGTCGGACTTAGCCATTGAGTCGGTCGTCAGCACCGTACCGGAGCTGGGCATCTGGAAGTCTAATCTACTGGGGCTCGTACGATTCTTCCGGACGCCGAGAAGGATGAAGATGTTGTCAGCGCAAGCCGGGAATGTCAAACAGTTCCCCCGGCACCACGATGTCAGGTTTGCCCAGCACGAGCTGCAGCTGGTGGATGCTGTGCTGAATAACCTACCAGTCTGCATTAAGGTGTGGGAACAGATGCAGGCACCAGAAAGTACCAGCGACAGAAAGGAGAAGGCTGAAGCCAAAGGGTTTCTGAGAATTTGGAACCACCAACAGAAGTGGATAACCTCACTGATGGGCGACATCCTGGAGATATTTGAAACACTCCAGAAGAAGTTGCAAAGGAGTGATTTGTTCATCAGCGATCTTCTCACTGTGACTGGCGCTGCCGTCAAGAAGTTGAGATTGATGAGGGATGGACCATTCCCGGGAAGAAGAGAGGAGAAAGAGAGTTGCCCAACCGATAGCACCAGTGAGGACCTAACACAGCGAAAGTCGAACCACCAGTTCGTTTGTACGAACCGCCGTAATGCACGAGCAATCAGGCTGGAGGTCGTGCAAGCATCCCACGAATACCTCTCTGAACGCATGCACCCGGAGCAGGAGGACGTCATCAAAGACATGAAGGGGTTGGTGATGTCACGCAATCTGGGATCATTCGTTGAGCATGGCGTGCGCGTCGTCAGGCGTCTTTTTCCAGACGAGGCATCTGACTTTGCGGACGGAGCAGCCGAGCAATGGGAGAACATGATGAATGTGCCGTTCCTGCCTGATGGCTGTGATCTCGGTTGTAAGATGACTGTCAGATTGCGGCAACTTCTGCCAGTCACCACAGGTTCAGTTCAGAAGGTGTTGGCATCTCTGGCTTGCATGAGTCCACACTCTATGCAGACCGAAAGGATCGTGAGCCACCACAACCTCGTTGTCGACAATCACCGCACCAGCATGGGTGAGGACACGAGAAACGCCCGCCTCATGGTGGCACTGAATGGTGTGGGCACCGCCTACTTTGACCCTCGACCCGCTGTCGTCAAATTCCTGGAGAAGACCAGAAGATGCGGGGCTCCAGATTGGGATATCTACGGGCAGCGTGAATTCGTTAGGAAATTCACCCGCGAAACGGGGCTCGTCTAGTAAAATTGAGACGACTGTCAAACGTACTGACTTGCAAGTTGCTAGAGACGTGTCATGTTTCTCTAACTACTGCATGTGTTTGTAATAAAAAATTCTGGGATATAAGTGTAACATTAATTTTATACCGAGATGCAGTCGTCAGTGTGCAACCATATGGATAAAAAGATACTCACGCACGCACGCACGCACGCACGCACGCACGCACGCACGCACGCACGCACGCACACACACATAAATATATATAAAGGTTTCATACAATCCTAAGGGTTATGTAAATAAGCATTAATAATGCGTAAGGTGCCCTTTTTAACCATTTGGAGTGCCCTTTTAGGACATTGCCCCCCCAGTGAAAATTCAATAAAAAACGCCCTGATAGAACGTATGTTCTGCAGTGGCCTATTGGGGTGGAGCATTGGGTGGGGCATTGAGCCATGCCCCTGTGGCTTGTTTATTTGAAATTTTTCGTACATAACCTGTTGCACCACTGCACAATTGCCTGGTAATCTAATGGGTGACTAAACTGGGCCCATTTGGCCCCCCTTTGCGAGATCCTTGATACGCCACTGGTTCTTGGGTGTCAAACGATCAGTGAGTCGTGTATCGTTGTGGACCCAGTGTTTGATAACCTACCAACATCATCCATCGTGTGTCCTCCAGTGGTGATTGCTGTAGGTTCGTTTAGATCAATTATATAATGTTTACGCCACATGTTCAGTGCCACGTCGCCGTACTTGCAACACACGATTAGCGTAAACTTATACAATAAAGCTAATAAAGGTTAATAATGACTTTATAAATAAAGCAGGTCACGTTTTACGCGTTTTCTTACCTGGCGCTTTGCCAATGGCCAGTTTCAGACATTTTGTTTTCTCATAGACAGAGATACGGACATGATATGCTTCAGTTAACATAATGTGCTGTTCTTAGCCCTGAATCATATCAATTTACTGTTGTTTCTTTGTTGAACATATTTAAATGCTAGTTCAAGGTTCGATACATTGTGGTAAACAGCCATTCTTACCTTAGTTCTTATGCCTACAATGTAGAAAATTTTGGCCACCCACACAGCACACATACACACGCGCGCGCATGCCACGCACATACAGCACGCCCGCGTACAGCACACGCGCACACAGCACCCGCGCATACACCACATGCACAAGCACACCACAAACAAGCACACCACACACATGCGCGAGCGCATACACACACACACACGCAACACACAACACACACACACACACACACCTATAGTTCAGCCAGAAAAACAAAAATAAGCATTGATTTGTTTACACAAAAATGCAACTGTTGTAAATTTATGTGTGTGTATATATATATATATATATATA